>CM017561.1:55835440-55857052 GCA_007844125.1 Sinonovacula constricta
AATTATATAAATTTTTGCTTTCATTTATAAAACATTGATTTATGAGAACTTTTGTTATTTATTATATCTATAGTTAATAGAAACTTTTAATAAAATGTTATTTTTTATACTTTTATTTTTTTTGTAGAAAGTTTGTGCTGTTGCATAAATTTTAATGATGCATTAATATTGGTTATCTTATTAATTATAATTTATTATTTGTATAAATATTGTTTATTGTTTTAAAATGTTGGATGAATACACTTTTATTTATTATTTCATACTTCCAATCAATGAAAAATAATCTCCAGCTTGTAAGACCTTAACAAAAATTAATAATAATTAGACATTGTATTTATATTATCTTATGTGAGTGTATGTATTTTATACAAGAAAACTTTTCTTTCAGAAAAGTTTCTGACTCCATACAACAGCATTTTTATAAGTTTTGTTTTAAAAAGTATGTATTCTACTCTAATTATGTAACTTACTACAATAATTTCTTAATTATTGATCGCACAATTTACAACTTTGTTCGTGATATACTATGTTTTTATAAGCCTTCTAAAATGTATTTCACATAAAGTATTGCTTCTTTAGCAGTTGTTAATGTCACTGACAAAAGTTTCAGTGCATTTTTAATGACTGTTATGTTTTAATATTGTGTGCATCTACATTTTCTTCATGCAGCCAGTGATTGGGAGTGGTAACATATTTTCTTTTGTTTAAAGGTTTTGTCATGTTGCTTTAATGGTTTATTTGTAAAAAGATTACTTTTTTTCTAAAATTTCACTGGCTGTAATCAGTGATGTTAAAAGTGTTAAACACATTTTTTTCTATTTTAAACATTTCTTTAGTTTCACAACTTGTACGTTGTATAATGTACAGTTAACTTGTATAATTTTAATTTGCTTTTTGTAAGACTAATATATTTTCTCAATATACTTCTTTATAAAGTTTATTTTTATTTCTTTTTTGTCCATTTTTTTAAATATTTTTTTTGTACAACTGTTATTATTTGTACAATGTACTTCATACAAATGTGTACTAAAGTATTTGTATTGCTGATTTGCTCCATATATGCTTTGACAAAATAGGAAGAATGCTTACCTTGGGGCTTTGTTGATAAACAATTTATTCTGGCATTAAATATGTTTTCTTTTCATGCTTTGGTAGTTTTGTTAAGTTTTTGAACTGTGATATGGTATAAATATAGAACTATAAAATTTAAAAAAAAAATAAGATCTACTTATTTTCTTTAATTTAAACCCATTGCAATTAAACACATTTCTGTTTAATTTTCTTAAAACTAAGTAAAACATTTCACAGAACTATAATTTTCAGATATTTTTATTGAAGTACATGTAGCTGCAGCAGTTGCAGAATTATTAATTCAAAGAGTTATTAGGAACGTTGTATGCAATACATGCATCGACCAAGTATGTTCATTTTGGCAATGTCCAGCTTTACTTTAATGGCGGACCCCAGACAAATGTCTGGGTAGAACCGCCACTGCACCGCAAGTCAGCTGGAAGATTTTCATTAAGTCCTTCGCCCCAAACAGGACACGAACCAATGCAGTAAGCGGTAAGGCAGGTCAGAGGAGTTACAAGCGAGACATTACCTCTATGCCACGGGCACCTCTCTCTTGAATACCAACATACCTTTTGTTCCATAAAAGTCGGACATCAAATATGCTACGTATACAAGGTCATAATTGTTTTTATTGACAGTGTTCCTAAAAGCAAAAAACTTTTAAAACATGTGTCTGGTAATAATAAGCAGTCTAAATGGCAACATCCAAAAAGGAATGATCTTCGTTTATGTAACTGAAGCTGCAAAAGGCAATAGTGTTTGTGAGATGAGTGGCTCTGATTAATGCATTACAGTAGAAAATAGTAAACACAATATGAGCGCGGTTTTAAAAAATGTCGTGGTCCCTATAGAAAGGCTGCGTTTTTGGTATTAATAATACACGGATCTCAAAGAATGTTCAATAAAATCTTAGCATCGTTTTCGAAGCGATATAAATATTCACGAGGATAAAGCGGACTTCAACGGTAATGGTATCTGTTACAATGCATGTACCTTAAATTAGCCTTGGTTTTAAATACAGCATTAATATTCATGACGATCTCGCGAAGACTGTTTTGTACAACATGATACCACAGTGGAAACACTGCCTCTTTTTCAACTAGATGTTGTCTCTGTTAACAAATGGTTGTTGGTGGGATTGTTTAAAACAAGTGCAGAATAATGTAACACTCGATATGGGAGAGTTGGACTTATCAAGTAGGGCACGCAATCAACAGGTGTGAAGGTGGTTGTGACATAATCGTAACTTCCACGGTTTATTATCAGAACTTTATTTCTGTCTGAATCAGGTACCTTAGGTGTCTAATGACGTGAACCATCTGGCCAATAAAAGTTGGATTTCGATATTCTGACACTTTAACTACTATTTACCTAGACTTGCAACTTTAAATATCGGAAGTTAAAATTGTTAGCATGTTTTGATCGAATGAATCGCGGAATCTCAGCACCGCACGTGTTCATTAGGTATTAATTAAAGGGAGCTGAAATAATTATCAAGTTGTGAACGTCTCGGAACCGTTGATAAAATTTTTACTTTAAAAAGATTTGTCTATTCTCTTGGTCTTTACTAAATGGTTACGCAAACGTTATTTTAACGAAATCGTAGTTTTACGAGACTAAATGTCTGATTGCAACATTATACTGACAGCCAGCAAACTGACAATGTCTCCAACGCGTTTAAAAGTAGTTCTATGTAGTTATATAATTTGTTGTGAAACGATAGGCAGAGTCTTACAATTAAAATGCAGCAGGAAAACAAGACCAAGAAACTTTTACACAAATATTTCAGCCTGTTCAAACCAGATGTATTACTGGATGTATTATGCAGATTTAAAATAGGTACAAGTTCATTAATAAATTATTCTGCGCAAGAACACGGCAATCCATATTTCCCAAAGTAAACCGTGACAAGTGTGAAGTATCCAGCCTATGGCAAGAGTGAAATACACTGTGTCGGTAAACTTTGCTTATGTAGGCATTTTTTTCATTTTTCGACCCCTAAAAGTATGCTCAATGTCAACTAGACGTATATCAACAGTGGGGATCTAGGTGGTGATTTTTGTTTGTTTTGTTTGATGAAACGTGTTTACAAACATGCTCGGTGATGCGTATTAATAAAACGCTGTTATGCTGTATCTTTATAACTATGTTGTTTATTTCCTTCAGAGAGTTAATTTTAAACACGCGTATTCGCATAACAGTACTTAAACATATGTATTTGCATGTTTGATATTTTAAACATGAATATTTACAAACTACATTTTAAAAAACGCTCTTACTCAAATTTTCTGCAAATTCCCTTTTTTCAAGAGTTTAACATTAACAGATTCTGTCTCTACATATTTGCAAATGTTTATGTGCGCTGCCATTTACAGCGTATATTAACGTTTGCAAATATGTAGAGAGAGAATTTGATGTTTAACTCTTGAAAAACTCAATTTGCCGAAAATTTGAGAGCGTTTTTAGAAAAAAATAATTAATACGGTTCCCTCTGGAACAATTTACAACATTGCATTTTTAAATATACATAATTACTATACGGTAAGTTTAAATGTGTGTATTTGACAAATTGTAAATAAATATTACATGTAATTATAAATATACGTCTTCCAAGCACCTTTTTTCTTTCAAATCTGCTATTTTATTCAAAACACGCATCTTTGCAGCACAGTTATTTTAAAATTGCTCATTCGCAGGATTTTATGATAGGCACGGGCATTTTAAAACATAGCCATGTAAATGCAGAATACAAGCACCTTGTTCACGTCATAAGTTAGCGAAACAACATGCCTTGTATACAACGAACCAGTTTTGTTCAATACAAGCACATACAGCGACAAGCAGGACAGCTTCTGACCTAAAATAATACATATTTGTAAACACCATAAAAATGGTGCCATTGAGTCTGCAAATTGGCGCGAAATATTCTAACAACAATGTCATACTCAGTTCAAGATGGCAGCAAAACAAACTCGTAAAACTTTGGGCTGGGAGGGACCATAAACCGACTATGAGGACGATGTTTTCGAGGCTCTTTCAGCAGCATTGAATGTGGACAATAAAACAGGAGCTTGTTATTTGGATTGTGGATCGAACCCATCGTAAAATGGTTCGTTAGTATCAAGCCAGTCGTAGAAATCCGTATAATGACAAGTATACTCCCGTCTAGTGCGTTCAGGTTTGCTTCTCTAACGTCTAACAAACGGTCAAATGAAATATTTTCCCTTGTTGAGTCTTGGAACCCTGAGACATATGACATTATTGCGGCGATAAATCAGCAAGTCAATATTAGCTGGTTGTCTAGAAAGTAAATACTCAAGTCCTTAAACGTTTATTCACTAGTTTAGATATGATAGTGAGAGACTTTATGATATGGTTTCTCTAAGTGATTGCGGAGTACACCTCTTGGGTAACGGAAATTGGTATATGCTATGGTGGCGCAACAAGATGGTGTTTTGAGAAATGGTTAATAATTATGGTCGATGGAAGAAGGGTAACAAAGAGTAATAATTGAAGAAAACTGCAAACGATTTGTCGATAAAACATTAATAACACTGGCGTAATGAAATAAAGGATTTCAAAATATCAAAGGTGATAGCAGTAATTGTGAGTTAGCTAAAATAACTTTTAAGCTTTGTCGCCATAAACTGATAAGCCTTAAGGCAAAACGTGTATACCTAAATTAGCCGCCTTCCTACTGGGAGCTGTCTTATCAAACCAGGTCTGCACTATTTGCTGTTTACTATTTTCTCTAGCAATATATCTTGAACGCACATATGGCGATGCGAAAATGACTAACAATTTTTAAGAGTAAGATACTTGTTAACAACATGTTATTATATAGTTAATATACAATTAAATGACAACCAGATGAGCCTTCATTTTGAGATAACCTAAAATTTGAGGCAGGCGAATTTGGGGATAACTTGTGTGGACTGTATTGTCAAGAAAGACTGTACATGTATGTCTATTAACAATAAACTATTAAGACCAACATCTCTAACGCGTGTATATATTCTGCTAACTCATTGTTGCATATGTTACTTGCTTTCAATCATGTACGATTCATTTCTTACAACCGCCTTATGATTACTTTAAATTACCTATCGAAACTAACATAAACAACACTAGTACCTGGTGATCTCTAATTAGCGGAGCAATCGCAACGAGCAAATGTTCGCCATTCAATTTTAAAAACATGTAGCTATTAATCTTACTTTCCTTAGAAGTTGAATTTGGTTGTTTTGTTTATTTCACACCAAATGCACCGGTTGAACTGTCACGGCAATATCGAGGAAGCATTAAGTCAGTACGGGCGTTCCTTTCATTTACCTTTGTTACAATTTAGCCAATTTGACAGCTTTTTGTTCCTTTATGAAGGCATCGCACGCGATCGCGGATCCTTTTTGGCTTGGATGTATGAACGAAGAATAGGAACAAAAAAGGTGTAATTAGAGTATTCTGTGTTAGTAGTTTTTGTGGATTGTTTACAAGTTTTCTTTTGGTGAAGGTACGGTCGTGAGCTGCCGCAAGGATATCTATGAAATTCAATATCTGTTCTGACGCTTTTACATTTTGAGATTTATAAAGACGTTGCAGCATATAAGAACATGTTAAAAATTCGAAACCTTCGATAAAAATAATGTTGTTTGCATCAGGAACAAACGATTATTTTCTAGAAATACCGGTTCTTTGGCTGATTCTATAATAGGATGGTACATTTATGCGCCCACACAAGATTAGGTAGTTTCGCTTATCTAGTTTCCATTAACCGAGCACACGACTGAAATGCACATACGTAAATGCCTTTTTGTTAGTTTTTATTTATTGTTATATGCCGTTAATACAAAAGTTTATAATTGTGATACAAGTATGTTGTTATGATCAATGACGAACAGACAACGAAACACATTGCTCAGGTAAAGTAGATATTTTTCGGAAGTAGCCACTGCGCATCTTTTTCGAGCATGCTTATTTTCTCTTTTTAAATTTACTACCGGTTAAAACCATATATTCGTTAGTTTCATTAGGACAAACATAACATACGAACTAATCCTCGAATACTCAACATCGAATATATTAAAACGTTTGTAAAATGTTTTAATAAAAAGTGAAGCGATATGGTCATCTCTCTGCGTTGAGCAATGACAATGTATGTGGAAGCATAATAAATTTTTCCACCAAGACCATCAAAATACACCGATGTTCCGACCTGGGACACTTGGTTTTATGTAGGTCTATTGATTTGGTACAATATATTTAGGCACAAATGAGGGAACAAACAAGCATACATTTATTTGTACTTTCCATCAGACCATGTGTTTAAATTTGTAAAAGAATCTTTCCGTTCCAAATTACTGTCGAATATGTCAGGAAGAATTTTAGTATGGTATATGCAGTTCTGTTTAAAGACACTTACAAAATATGCATATATGCATGTGCATTTCAATCTTATATTAAACACAGCTTAGTTGATATGATAACGTACGATTGGCGATATGGCGATGCCTACACTGTGTTAAGCATGTCGTGGACACCTGGCTGACGACATCACCTGGAATCACATTATCTTAGAACCAAGCCGACCCGTCGTAGAACAGCACTCATTTTTTTTAGTTATTCGCGTCATGGATTTGAACCTGTGGAATCCCGTACCTGTAGCCTACGTTCTACCGACTGCGCTACCAGAACCGATTACAAGAGAGACTTTGTCAAATGTAAGAAACCATATTTGTTGATTTCATTCTATTACACTTTCAATTCTCCCTGCGATAACTATTAAGGACATATGACATGCAGTAGCTTATTAATGTTTACAAACGCTTTTGATTGCTGATGAAGATGTTTGTTGGTCTATACAAGATACAAATGTGTTTCTTTTCTCCATTTTTTTCCCTTTTTTTTCTCTTTTTTTCTGTTTTATTTTTCGCCTTTTTCTGTTGTTTTTTTTTGTTGTTATTCTGGACTGTACCTCTGAATGAATAAATATATAGGGAATGTTATTTTGATTTATCAAAGTGAGATCAAAGAAAAGTAAACGGTTAGTAATGAATTAGGTGTAAAAGCCGCAAGTGTTGGTGCGTTTTGACTGATCAGCCATAACATCGTTAACACCTGCGAACGGCTAGATTGACTGACAGATTTAACCTTTCGAACAATACACTTAAAAAGGTACTTTTTTCAGGAAAAAAATACGATAAGGTGCGATAAGTGAAGCAGTCATACAAATTTCGAAACGCATGCACCACGAAAATGCAGAATACAGAATGTGTAAACTTAAAAAAAGCAACGTTTAACAACAGCACAATAAAACAGTATACCCGCTATTTTACAAGGAATTAAATATAATAACAGTTTATGAGACTAATCTTAAGGAAACAATGACGCAGACATGGGTAAAATGTGGGTTTCTTCTCGCTAACAATGAGTTGAATCCATCTTAAAACAGATACAAATCTACAAATGTTATGCCTATAACTTTAATGTAAAAATCAACAGTTTATTTTTAATCCGCTATTGGCTTCTTCATTTCCCACAAGTTGCACAATTGCGTATTTTCTTTGAAAAAAAAAGAGTTCTCAAGAGATCAGTTTATTTATTAAATACTTTTTAAATGAACAACCCCACACCCACCACCACACACAAAAATATTAAGCAATATGTACATGTCCCTTATTGAAAGTGTGGACATGTGTAGGTAATTAGGTTATTATGTATCGAGAGATAATAAATACTCTGTGCGTAGTAATACAATATCCGAGATTAATTTTTTCAATTAACATGGCCGCAATAAGTGCTCTCGATAGAAAAAACAACAACACGAACAGGTGAATTTTAAGTAAACTAATACCTGTGCAGTGTCAATTTGCTCATACATACTTTTGTAAAAGTATGATTTTGTGAAAATATTTAAATTTATTCATTATCATGGCTAATTGGATGGGCTCTTGGCTTATTACGTGTTACGGGCTATTCAGTCAATAGTTCACAAAAATATGTTTTTTTCGCGTATAATAATTACGTTTTTTTCACTGATAAATCCGTATATTTCACTGCTTGCTAAAAATATTTTCTTTCATGAAAGGTTGCAAACTTAATGATGCAACCAATGCATTTGATTAAAATTTACATGACAATTGTAACATTACCTGGCCTTAAATAATTGGTCTTTTAAACGATTTATTGATACAAATGAAACTATATGACATTGTTTGAAAATAAATCACATTGAACTTGTTTATAATTTTAAGACAAGCCTACTTTAGATACTTTCCTTTAATGTGTCCTCTTCTTGCTATTTTAAGGTGGAACTGAACTCTGCAGCCGTGCATGCGGATTTAATAAATGCGTGGATTCGCAAATACATTATAGCACACCCAAAATGATGAATATCGTATATTAACGCCCGATGCGTGTTTTTGAATACATTTTACTTCATTTCAAGCAAAAACCAGATAAAAGAATATGTGTTGAGTCATTATGACGTCGATCTTCTCGTATGATCACATTCGTGAAGCTTTTACTATTTGAAACGGTGATTGAACTATTGTTAATGTCATAAGAAAATCCTGTTTCATTTGTTTCATGAGTTGTGGAGTTAGTTATAGTTAACTTACCTTTGATGAATACGTGGCTTACCCCGTGTATATTTCTTTTTAAATTTTGTCAGTGAGTCATGTTTTAGAAACCCATTTAAAGCCATTAAGCAAGTAAAATATTTTCCCGTTCCAATGTTAAAGACATACGTATGGCTGGCTTAGGTATCTAACCCAACTTCGACCTAAGCAGTCAACAGACAAAATTTAATTTAAAAGCTTAGTATTTTAAGCTTAACGTGTATGTGTTTTCACAACTCCACTCTTTTACCTCGTTGATGGGTGGGGTGGGGGGATATCCCTCCACCCAACCCACCACCACCCCGGCATCCATCCCTGATAACTAGGGACATTTCTTTGTTTGTGTAAGAAAAAATCAAATACTTATGTATGGATACGGCCACTTTGCCGGTTTTATGCAACTGTTTACAGGGTAGCATTGTATTGTTGTGTTCACCTTGTCTTTCATATGACTCACTGTAAAGCGAAGTGCCCCATCCTAGATCCTCTTGTTAATGATTCAAATTAGAAACAATATTCTCTCATTCGTTACGCTAGTTCTCATTGATGTATTATGACGGCGGGGTGGCCAGTTATTGAATGAGGTGTGAATCAGTCAGAGCCATGAAAGCTAGATGCATCATTACGTGCTTTATCAACTTTACCTTACAGGCTGACGCAGTATGGAGTTTATTTTCGTGAGAAGTAGTTCACGTTGTCTCAACCAGGATATATGAGGCGTGTCTCAGATTGGTAGGACATGGTGGTAATGAGAAACCGAAAGAGGATGGTTGGATCAGGCACAAAATACAATCAACGGGGTTCTGCAGTTCATGGTAAAACATCACAATGCTCACATGACTATGCAAAAGCATCATAAATTCGTAAAAAAAGAAGTCGCTTTGACTCGCCGTCAATACAAATTTAGCTTCACACAACAAGACATTGCTTTGATTCACATGATGAAAATACATGCTAGAAAACATGAATGTCTTATTATACCTTTTCAATGTAAGTAAAATTAACATATGAGATATTTGTTATTCTAAGGAGAGACGGATATGGACTCCCAATCTTCTACTTCTGTTGCGATTTCGAGAAAAAAAAGAAAAGCAAACTACCGCCAAATCTCAAGCCATCGCAATGAATCTTAAGCCATCACCGAAAGACAAGCTATCGCGAAATTAAGCCATCGCAATGAATCGTAAGCCATCACCGAGATTAAGCTGCCGCCAAATCTCAAGCCACCGCAATGAATCGTAAGCCATCGCCGAAGGACAAACTATCCCCAAATATCAAGCCATCGCAATGAATCGTAAGCCAACCGAAAGACAAGCTACCGCAAAATCTCAAGCCATCGTAACGAATCGTAAGCCATAACCGAAAGACAAGCTACCGCAAATTCTCAAGCCATCGCAATAGATCGTAAGCCAATCACTAAAAGGCAAGCTATCGCCAAATATCATGCCAGTGTTATGAATCGTAACCAAGCCATCGTTAGATCGAAAGTCATCTATTTGAATCGGAATCGGATTTACACTCTAAATCATAAATATATAACTGTAAACCAGTTGATTTTAAGCGGCAATTCCACTTCATGTTAAGGAGGAAAATCTTTAACGCAACCTCCAGGGTGCTACATGTTAGTACATTTATACACGGCTTAGAACAGGTCCAGACTAGAAAAACAGTTTTAAACATCAAAATTAATGAATACAAAGTTAAAAGATACATTAATTGTGTTGTTGGTTGTGAACAGAGGCAAACTACTTTTTTGCAGTAGAAAAAGACTTTACACACTATGTCTGGTCGTGTGTACAAGTGTAGTATGCAATTAGGTATCTCTATTTTCAGACAGCTGGAGAGATAATAGCAGCAGTGGCTAAGGATTTAGATTTTGTTTTATATTGCTATTAAAGTAATATTCGGCATCGCAATAGACCATGACCATCGCAATGAGCACTGTCGGTAAGTATCAGAAAGCCAATTAAGACATCGGAAAACAGGAAGTTGTTATGAGACTAGGAAAGGTCAAGCGAAACATCACTATGTTGTTGTTTTACATCGGTTTTTATAATTGTAGCTATCCTGCCACGTTCAATTGAATCGTGTTATTCATCATAACTAGTCATTAGTTGATTGGAATTGAAGTGGTAATCATGTGATATTGTCAGAATTTAGGACGAGATTTTACACAAACATTTCCGATTAGAATCACACTATTTTGATTAATTAATATTGTTTATAACTTGTAAAATGTGTTTTCTATTGTGTTTGTGTTGTTTTACTACAATTTTGAAGAAAGTATTAAAATCGTTTGTCTGTGTGCTCGTTCTTTCTTTCGTTTGTTTTCATGATGTTGGGCTTATTGTTGCTTTTATTAGAGCCCCTGGTCCCTTGTAGCGGTTGCCCTGTGTACACCACTATGTTAGATTGCATTTGTCTTTTTTAGGTTGGATAGCGCCATTAGTATACCTTTTGGTATACTGGAAGCAAGAGACATGACGGTATACTTAACACAATATGACGATAACACTAAAGACTAAACTCACTTTTAGTTACATATAACTTTCTAGAATAAACAATCTCCCATTATAACATTTAGGTACCTACACGCTCTCTACATCCCACTCGGAAAACCTCGGCCATTTACAAATTACATTACTTGTCAGGTTTCCGCCGAGTTGTCACGAATGTCTGCACCCCACTGGTAGTCTCGGCAACGTGTTCCTTTTCTTGGTTGCCACCTTACTTTGAAATCCTGACTATCTGATGTTGCACAGATAAGTGGAGCTGTATTGGGTAACAATGCGATATATATGCTATATACAAACATACGTTATCGGGGAATAGAAAGTGATTATAGCCCGACATAAACAAACTGACAGTTTGTATTTACATGGCTCTGCGAGATTAGATACCATGCGGAAAGCTTCGGAGTTTATTGTGAGACCCGTGGAATGTTTAGACACAGTGTAAGATTTCGTTTATACCAAGGACAAAAGTTCGTTATAACAAGTATAAATTGTTGCGTGTATGTCAAAAATAAGCGAATATGTGTGAAAAAACACAAAACAGATCTCTCACTATTGCTATGGATCGATCAATGCCATTTTATTGAGTGTACTAAACAACTTGAACAAGTGCTGCAAGACTGTGTGTCACTCTTTTGGCATGGACCGCTATCCTCATGCATATATATGTAATCTGGTGTTTTTAAAGCATTATAAATTGAGTTCATTTGTTCTTGATACAAAATAAAGTATCTTTTTAAGAAAAATCAATTTTACGAGTTTAGAGTACTCCTCTTTATTTAAGCGACCCGATCCCTATCGGATTTTATTGTTGTTGTTTTTTTCGTTGTAGTCTAATTTTGTTTGTTAAATTGAAGAAAATGATAGAGATTGTAAATTGACATTTAAAAAGCAACGCCCGCTTAAATATATTTTATACTTAGTGTATAAGAAAAGTCAAGCTTGAAACGAGAAAAACAAAATAAACAACGTTCCTTACGATTTGTTTTTGCCTAGTTTGGAGTTCATTATCCATCATTCTAGGCTATTTTTCTTGTTATATTTTGCTATGTGTAAAAACCTAATGCGACATCACATTTACGGTCAGAAATCAATACAAGAAAACTTAAGTGTAAACCATTCTTAAAAACGTCGTGGTTTTATAGCATCCGTCTTAATTAAAGACATTGCGATACTAACATCCATTATAGTAAAGTCGATAAATACAAACCTAAGTACGGACATGTTTATTTGCTATCTTAACTGAAATAAAATTGTAAAACAAAACTATAACTTATCCTCAAAATGTCCGGATTGTGGGTTTCTAATCATTTTCCCTATCCAGAAGACAATATATAATTGTATAATAGTCCTCTGCATCCGATTTTAAATGCTGAAAAACACAGACTGTTCTTTTCTTTTAAATAAACATCGTCCGGTTGAGGGTATCTAAATGTGTGGCTTAGTGTAAGTCGTTTCTGCCAAACTTATCATTAGAGATACAGTCTTTAATTTTGTACAGACAAAAAACTATTATACTTTCAGTTTGTTATTTTGTTTTTACTGTTGTTAAAATAAAGTTGTTTGCCTTTGCTATAAAGAGTTTAAGCTTTATTGTAACTTCAGGGAGAAAACAGGAAATCCTTATATCACAATTACCGTTAGAGCTTCATTTAGAATTCCAGCATGCAATTTTAGGAATGTCTTGCTATGGATATTTAGATCTTTGTTATTTTCTTAATGATTCCAGACATACGTGAATATACCTATTAAGGAATCCCGGAAAGGAAGAAACGGTAACAATCTTTGAGCTAACTAGGTCTTTCGAAAATATATGATGCATTTTCTCAATGTAAAATAGCCTCCTTAAAATAAAAGATGAGTTACATGGTGCCTTTGCTATATAACATAGACCATTTCACTCGAGATCAATATCAATATTGCTTATCCAGTAGATCTTATACAATACTAGTACAGTATTGAAAAACTGAACTTGAGCATTATGTACCTCTGTAGTAGGCAATCACATAAGATGTATTTAAAAGTGTAAGGATTGTTTTCTGTTCAAGCTTCCCCCATACTAAACATGGGAACGCTTTTAACTTGGCAATCGGAGCTCCTCATTATCTCGCCTTCGCTACGATCTTCCTTCGGCTGTTTCTGGTGCATTAAAATTAAGAGAATGGCGACTTTTTGTTCGCTTGAAAAGATTAGGCTTGTAAAGTAGTTATCACGGCAATTCGCGGAGTAAGTTGAAGTAAGTCGACGATGTACGGAAGCTAGGGATACACAAATAATGGCATCTTTTGACAGATTCCGCGTTGTCCTCATTGTTTTGACATCTGTCTGTTCTCAGAACAGTTCGGGACGAAGATTCCGGAAATAGTCGAGCAGTTACGAAAGATTTGTACTTAGTTTCACATATGAATATGGCCGAGGTGATACGACTACCGACAAACATCCGATGGATGATTGTATTAAATGGTAGGTGTGCTATAGGCTGTGAGGATACAGTCGCCGATTCGTGGCCTTTCATACCCACGACTCGAGTTTAAAAGTGGTATCGGAAGGTTTAAAACTTTTTTTTTCAAATAACCAAAAAAAGGCATTGTTACCTGAAAAAGATCTTGCAAAATGCTTTTTATTGATGCCTAGATCTGTGTGAACAGTGAAGCATTATCCCCACTCATCATTGCAAACAGGAATTTTCCATTTGAGCAACACAGCAGAAATTGATATTTTGATTACTGAAACTAAGGAAACGATGTGACAACTGACTTTTTAAATTACATTATTTCGCCATCCGGGAAATTTGCTCTGACGTCGGTATTTTATTTTAGCAGAAATCACCATAGTGCTTATATATAGATTTGGAAAGACCGAACATTTAGAGTGAGTTTTGTCTTGTCTAACAATATAGGTAATGTTTAAAATCCTCATTACCACAACCTAAATATACGTTTATGCAGAAATTATGTCCACAATCCCCAAAGCAGTGGTTAATATTGTTATATGAGTATTTTGTACAGGCAAACTGTAGGATACCACCTTTAAATGTAGTTCTTGTACTCCTCCGCAATAAAAATATAAAAGCGAGATTGCGTAGCTGTTGCGAGGTTTGTCCTACTTTTGCCCAGTCTGATGTCATCATTTTATCATTTTGATGTACTTTCCCGAACAGTCCAGAATCTGGAAGGGAAGTAACTAGCAAGACAAGATACACAAGTTTCAATGGCGGCCAGAAACAGTACCAAATAATTTTAACGCCACTTATTTCTGACCGCAATTGAAACTTGTGTATATTGTCTTGTTAGTTACTTCCCTTGTCGGGCCAAGCGATTGGAGCGCCACTCGTTTTCGTTTTGTTACAAGGTAAACGATTAGCGTTCACCTTTTTTAATCTACATGCTAACGTTATGAAAGGGTTTGGAATACATATATTTCTGTTGTTGTTTTAATTCGATATAAAAATAAATAAAGAACATTCTTACCTTTTCCGTTTTTCTAACTAGAAAAATGAAAAGACGATATATAATCGGACATTACAGGCATCCGATTAGGCGAAATGTAAGGAAAACATTAACACTGTTAAGAGCCTTTACCTTGAACTATTCGGACGCTCCCGCTCGGATGATCCATTCTCTCACTTTTGACTTCTGATTAATGCAGAAGAGCACAATAAATAGCCTCTTACATCATGTAATCTTCATGTTCTGTGGTCTTCAGGCCGGACTACGGTACGTCAGTGGTTCTGTCCAAATGTTTATCTCAAATGTCCCTGTGTAAGTCAGAACTGGACGTCACTACAATGGCCATAAATAAGTCCGATGTATGTATGAAAAATAAAGAACAAGAAAAGCATTGATG
Source organism: Sinonovacula constricta (assembly GCA_007844125.1). Lineage (NCBI taxonomy): Eukaryota > Metazoa > Mollusca > Bivalvia > Cardiida > Solecurtidae > Sinonovacula > Sinonovacula constricta. The sequence continues at coordinate 55,850,490 of CM017561.1, forward strand.
TTCAGCATAAAGGGCGTATAATATATGTTTTAAATAATAAATCACATTATCTGACGCACTACAACGACGGACGTTCAATGAATAGAAAATCTTTCGATCAGTTGTTTGTGAACTAAAATATTTTGAACAAATGCGTCAAACATGGCATATGCTGATGTTCCTATTGCACTTTGTCCTTATATTGTCAACACGGATAATCATGGATAAAACAAGAATTGTCACTTTTGTAAACTTTTAACTTTGCGTAATAATTTTTGAACTTCGGCCGATAGTTTGATGTATTTTAATACAGTAGTTTCATTTCTTATAAGACATTGCGAAAAATTATTTTGTAAACGTTAAAGATGCATGTAGGTATGTAGTCAACAAATGTGCCTTTTTCTCATGCTGCATCTGTACAAGATTATTTTTGTTGAATCATGCAGATGAGAATTCGGCTATCAGTTTTATTCATGCAAAAAGGTTTTGGTTACTATTACATAACATTCTACATTTTATATACTGTGCGATCATTTTTCCCTACAGAATACTAGAAGATTCTAAACTGAAAAGCATTTTTGAATTCCATTACCCGTTTACATACGAGCGGGTGGAACAAAGTTTTATTTATTGTTTTAAATGTTATAAAAAAGAGATTCGGGATTATATCGGATACAGGAGCACTGGAGTCAATATCTCGAGCACAAAGCATTAACAGCGCCGATAATACTAGGGATTAAAATTTCTGTGTATTTCATTCTTATGTTCTACCTTAGTCCATTCCTACAGACTCCCTGTCTGGAGCAACCGCCGGCTAGGATATACCTTATCACGCTACTTTGTTGAGAATCCAGGCTAAATATTGTAGGCTTTTGTTTGTAAAATAAATGCATCTGTTTATATTACTAGATTTAAAGCGGGGCTTGATGATCTGGATCTACACAATTTGCCTATGCCTGATCTATTTGAGTCGCTAACTTGTAAGTCTTAAGCCATCTACCCCTCAAAGTGCGTTGGCTTGAATCCCAGTCATGGCACAAACATCTTACTGTAAGGTGATCTTTCAGCTGACCTGCGCTGCGCCGGTGGTTCTAATCAGACATATGTCTGGAGGGGCGGGGTCATCTACACCCCCAACAATAGCTAGGCGTCGTTGAACGACATTTTTTTTACAACAAAACCACCGAACAATGAGTACATATCAGGTTGAGACAAAATGTCATGTAATTTGCTATAGGAATGGTTTGCATGCATGCACCTAAAATGATAAGCACATTCGTCAATGCATGATTTTATGTCTTAGCTGACATGTTTCAGTTTGACCCCTTGAATCGGATCTCCTGGGACACTTAACCACAAAGTGGTGAGGAATCCAAACCCTTTCACACATAATTTTGCGGTTCGGATCTACCCAGAACTTTTTATTGGCTCTTCCCCCAACGATAATACCTCGACCTCGCTACATTTGCCACTATTTTATCGGCAAAATGTGTACATATAAATAAAATGAAACACATTTTATATATTAAGATACACCAAAGAAATATTTAAGAAAGACTTAATTCAATCATATCTTTGAGCTACAGTCTCTATTTGTCAGCTTGGAAAAAAATTTTTTTTATCGATACTGAACAATTGTTATTAATTTTAATCACAAATAATCATTACACTGTAGTAATATTATACAGGTCTACATTAAAACAAAACCACAGCAGTCTACTTTGTTGTCATGAAAAAAGAGTATGGCCAAATATAGCTCGAAATGCATTCTACTGCCTTGAATGAACACTTTAACAACCTAGATGCGATAACAAGACATATAAGATCCAATATCAAGTGTACTTTTCAGGCTGTCTATTTAATAGCGAAATAACAACCTGTTGTAAACGGAAGGCAGCAAAACCACAAAAATTTAAACCCGCTTGTGTGCGAATTTACGCAACGTACGCCAAGTGCAGTTTTACAAGTCAAAGGTGCGAGTCAAAGTTCACGAAATCTTAGCGGTATCTAATTACTTGACAAGAGATTTTGGTCTTTGTTTAACTTTTACCAAATGGCACCGATTAACGTTGAGGCCAATAACCCCTGACGTAAGGTTAGGTTTCGGAAAGAACACAACTGTCTAGAGTTATGCCACAACGTTTACGTATACAACTCCCTGGTTTTCAGGTACATTTTAAATAGGGTAATTTTTTCATTCGTCAGTATAATGCCTCGCGTTATATGAATATATAAAACCGCATTGTTTTATTTTAAATGAAAGTAAGTTCGTATATACAGTACACAATTGTAATGAATTAGTAATGACCTGCATTGATATCTTTAATAATTGGTAAGAAGGCTTCCTTTTCTGGTGTATTTATAAGTTCCTAAATAAATACGATTTTTCCATATAACATTTTGTCTATCTACGCGTCATATTTGTGTTAATGAATGTATGAATTCACGAGAACACGGCGTGAATTTGGCGACACATTTTACAAAAACTTAGGAGCATTTATGAAAAATAACAGCAACAACGGTATAACTTGATAGGAAAGTGTAGGAAAGTTTCTAGATTGGAAGCTTCCTGGTAGAAGCTCTTTGTCACTGACATGAATGATAAGTATTCCGTGGTTGTTTATGTACATTATAATTCTTGGTTCTTTCAAGATTTTGGCTAAACATGCTGAGGTTAATTAATAAATATACAACTGTTCAGACAGGCTTGCTTTCGTTCTGGTCAATTTAACCATTTGAAGCAAAGGTTAAAAGCAAGAAAAAAAATGAACACATGTAGTTATAAAATTAACATTCCGCGCGATCATGCCAAAACTAATTTCGTTCAAATCTTCGCTCAAAAAAGACTGATAATTTTTGTGACCTTTATCCTTAAGTGACCGCAATTATTTTCGTTGAAAGGTGTCCCTATGCTGCCCTAATCAGATATTTAGTGGTTGTAATACATAATTGTTGAAAGATAAATACTTCCGGCCATATTGTAGATGCCTGGGGTCGTGACAGCACGCGATCTGCCCCAAGGGCACCGATTGGACAGTCTTATCCAATCAGAGATGCCGTTTTATCTGATGGTGTGAACTTGAAAGTTTTCCTGGCGCCATTGTTTACGCAACAGCGTCGAAGAAGTTTAAGGTCGCGGCTTTGTTATTTCTTTTTCAAGGAAACGCTGGGTTAAAGAAAACTGATCTAGGTCGGTGAGTTATGTAAACCTGGGATCTGAAGGCCGGTGAGCGAACAAATTTGCTGTGTATATGGATGAAACTATAAATAAAAAAAGAAAAAGAAAACATGCGGTAAATCTTTTGCTGCACCGGTTAAAGCCGTATTTAAAAAGGAAATCATTCCCACTTGTTATAAGGTCTATGAAAGCAAACTATGGAAGGAAATCTGCGGCTACGCATTCTAACTTTAAAAAATATCATTCTTTCATTTGGTAATCCTTCAAACAACCCGTTTATTTCTGACAAAATGCTGTTCATTGATGCCAAAGATCTGTGTGAACAGTCAAGGATAAATCCCCACTCGTCATTGCATACAGGTGTTTCCTATCCAAGTCACGCTGCATAGATTTTTACTTAGAAAACCACGTTACTACTTACTTTAATAAAGTCATAGGGTTAATCCGCTCTGACGTCTGACATATTTTTTTAGCAGAGACCACTATCGCGCTTTCAACAGAGTCGGAAAGGCTGATCATTTAGAGTATTTTCTCGCGATTAGTACAATCTAACAATAAAGTTAGTGTACAAAATCGTCTTTATAACGACTAATGTATGGGTTTACGCAAAAAGTATGACCTAATTCCCCAAAGCCGTGGTTAGATATTGGCGTGTGTATTTACTATAGGTAAACTGTAGGATACCACCTTTAATGGCAGTTTAAAAATAAATGTCAACGAGTAACATACATCGAATAGTTATAGATAAATCCCATGTACACGTAACTGATAGAAAGTATAGCATCGTCTGCGTCGTCAATGGTCACGGGTTTGATCCACACCAAGGACTTGCCGTGAATATGAGAGTGATTTCTTTGCACGCTATTTTGTTGTGAATCAACATTCTGCCTTCATACTATTTCCATTTATCTTGCTTAGCGCTATGATATTGTCATGCTTTCATAGTTTGTTACAGTATCATGCATCACCAAGTAATTTTGAGTAGACTAAAATTACTGCAGGTAAACGGCATTAAAGCAAATAAATGACAGCACTGTCTTGAGTTGTTTCGGTTTTGTTTTCTTGCTGTACGCTCATTGTCTCTATGCATTGTTTTATCAATGCATATTGGCATGTAAATGCAATGATTTTGACAAATGATTTAATAACAATATTACGCTTCATTAGTAACATTAAATTTGCAAACGATAGCCTGATAGGTTGGACATGTATGTAATTTAGAGTATAGAACATACCATGCAATAAGATGCCTGGCTCAAGTTTAATTTCAATCATATCTTTGAGCTACAGTCTCTATTTGTCAGCTTGGAAAAATTTTTTTTTATCGATACTGAACAATTGTTATTAATTTTAATCACAAATAATCATTACACTGTAGTAATATTATACAGGTCTACATTTTCGTCCAAAGTCTTTTTAATGATCTCTTGCTTTTGTATTTTAAACGTCATCACATGGCAAATGATACAGGTAAGTTTATAACAATATGAACAATCACATCTACATTACTCGGGCGAGGTAAGCTTGTATTTGTAAACCAGTCCAACTTGTCATTGAACTGTGAATGAACGCGAGCCTACGTTAGGTCGAGGCGCGCGCTGTGAGGTGGGCGGGGCTTATATCTCTAAGCCAATCAGAAGCCGAATAACATTCTGATCTCTTTAAGATTGAGAGTGTTTATCGAAGTACAGTGACTTACCGATTGGCGATACATAAACATGCATGTTGGATTTTCACTTCAATAGTGAATTGAGAAAAAAATATTTGTGCTGAAATAACTTGTTGTGAATGATTTGATACGGTTGTTTTAGTTAAAGCAGGATTTTAGACGCGAGTTAGTGTATTTTTCTTCTGGTTTGAATTAGCCTGGAGTTAAAGGCTGTTATCTATTAGTTTGTACGTCGCAACGCATCTTCACTTTTTTCTTGCATAAGAAAGGAAGAAAGAAAAAAGACAACTCGTCAAACTTAACAATCTAAGAGATTACGCTGTGTTTAAGACTACTTACACTGTTGTTAAGCGATTAGTTCCCTTAAACTTAGGAAGAAATTTTTATTCTTATTAAAGAGCACCTACAGTATGGATTTGCATACTTAGCCCAAGGTTGTGTTTTTTTAACTTAAATTAGAGTGTCATTCCCATCGACAATGGAGCTTAAACTGAAGACGTATGTTTGTGTGTGTGTTTTGTTGGTGTGGAGTGCGGTGAACGCGGGCAATACAGAGGTAGATGGGGTGAAGATGCACAATTTTGTGAAGTCAATGCTAGGATTTACAGGAGAGGTGCGGAATGAGAAAAAATTGACTGGCGAAGCCCCAAAGTTTATGCTGGATTTATACGAGAGGTTCAAAGATGGTCCAATATCCAAGGGCCAGATGAGTAGCAATACCATTCGTAGCATCCAGCCAAAGATCAGTAAGTAACAGTTCCATAAATATTCTTGTTAATGTTTATTTCTATGCTTGTGTGCACTTAAATAATGGAACTACTACTACTAAACTCTCTTAAGTACGCAGTGTCCGTTTATTCTATTTCCTCTCCGTTTCCATCCAAGTCATCAGCCCTTACAGCAATATCAAAAATGCGGCATCAACAAATCATCATAATTATCGTCACCACCACCACTAGGACTACGTTTACAGCAAAAACAACAAAACAGAAAACAACCAAAAACATCATGTGCTCAACAAGCTGAACGTTTTTTATTTCCAAGTCAGGCAACAACTTAATATAAATATGTGTGTATAATAATATATAATATATATATATATATAATATATATATATATATATATATATATATATATATATATATATATATATATAATATATATATATATAAAGTGAAAAGGTCTTAGGGAATACACACAAATTCGATTACGTGTATAAGCCCTTATTCCCACAAGATATTTCATAGTGGGATTTTAGTGGTCTTGATTGAAATGCCCTGTTTCACCAGAAAGCGACCTAATTGTATTGATCATAAACAGACCGTGTAGCTTGTAGAAGCATTTGATTGATGTAAACATGTTTAAACATCCCAGTTTTGGAGGGACTCTGGAGTACTTAAATGATGGCTAAGTTTTTATCAACCGACAGTAAGTTGAGTCCAGTTTCATTAACTAAGTCACGGGATTATAACTTAGGGCTTACTCCAAATATGGACAGATCAATGCCAGTAGTGCTTTACGCCAAACAATCTAGGATAAAAAACTATGATCACTCTTTAGACAAGAAGAAAGGAAGTCCATACTTTGTTGCTTAACCAGAAGCAAGACTCAAGATACCTTAAAACAGAACAGAACGTAATATATTTGTTCAGATTTGTACTCATGTACATCATCTTGTTATAAATACAATATACAAAATATATTATCCGGTTTAGTTATTAAGACACTAGACCTCTG
>CM017561.1:55857152-56114652 GCA_007844125.1 Sinonovacula constricta
GTGGCTGATGTGCCTTAGTGTTTGCGTGTTCACGCATGTTTGAGTGCACGAGGGCATGTCTGAGTGTTTTTATAATGCGCGCGTGTTTGCGTGCGCGTGCGTGTGCGCGTGTTTGTATGTGTATATGACGTGTTTATGTATTTACTTGTACGTGTGTGGATGCTATTGTCCGAATTCTGTGTGCTAGCATACGTGCGAAGGAAGTATTTATGTCTTCATTTATTTATGCTAATTTGACGCATTTTGATATTATCTCATAGTTGAATTTGCTTTTAACTTCACAACCATGAATATCGTTTTATGAAGCCCGCAGCTTTCGCTTTAAGTGCATGCTTGCATTGCGTAAGTTTATTCATTTTGTCCTCCCATTTTAGAATAAGAAAACTTTTCTTATTTTGTGGTTAAATAAGACCGTCTCCCCACATGTAAGCAGATAAGCGTGCAGTCTGCATCTTAATTGTGTTCGTGTTATTCAATGTATTTTTAACGCCTTATTAATGGACTTGTAAGTGTAAAAGTCATTGGCGTATGACGATGGTTTAAACTTAATAGATGTGTGAATATGTATTTATTGTTATTTTCAGAATCTTGGTACTTTTGATTTTAATTTCGCAGCTTAGATCCCCGGCAACTCACCCTCCACCCCTCCACTTCTCAGTGTTTCATGATCATACTATGAGAATTATTTTTTATCACTATTATCACATCGTCACTTTTCGTAGAAATGGCCGAGATGTGCCGATCGAGTTAAACATCTGAAAAAGGCCTTCTGTTTGTGGGTACCTTGTAGAGTACAACAGAACAGAACCAGGGTCGGATCCATAAAATTTTGGTGTGTGTGGTATGAATCAAGATCCTTTCAACTTTATCGCAGTAACTACTACTTATATATACACAATGAGGGACCCTAACTTCGACCTAAACAGTCAGCAGACGAAATTTACTTATTATTTTTAAGCTTACATGTATGTGCTTTCACAACTCTACTCCTTCCTTTACCTGGTTAGTGGGGGGGGGGGGGGGGGGGGGGGATGCGTCCCCCATCCTCTCCCCTGGATCCATCCCTGAATGGAACAGAAACATTTTGTAAAAAGTACATGTACTTGTTTTGGTTACTCATCATATTCAAAAATAGTATTCACAACATTAAATGTGGTATCCGACAATTTGGAAACATCTACATAGACTTTTGTTTGTTTGTTTATTGGGTTTAACGACCCACCAACAGTATTTCAGTAATCTGGAGACGGTGTCCACTTGAAGAAGATATAGTGCTGCCTTCACTGCGTATACCATGCTATGAACACCTAGCATGATACCACACCCAGTCACATTATCCTGACAACAGGACAACCAGTAGTGGAACTGCTCTTATATTTGCTTGAGCATTTTAACGACTTTTATATGTCGCGGCCTGGGCCTCCCGTACCCGGAGCCGACGTAAACACAATGCTGTTTTCAATGTTGTACATTTTATCATCATCTGGATTGTCAAATTTGATTAACTTTCGTTATATCTTGATAGCTGATTCTCCCCAGAAGCCACCATGTACGATCTAAGAAAAACCCATTTTCCGGGGGGAGGTGCGGGGGGAGGTGTGGTATGCCCCGATCGCCTCCGCCCCCCCCCCCCCCCCCCGTCCACCCCAATGTCGCCCGCCTTTCTCACTTCATATCATGCCACTGCAAATCAAGGTAGTTCCACGAATCGGCCAGTATTAAGACGATAATGTGACTGAGGTATTATGTCAGGTGTTAAAACGTGCTACGCAGTGAAGGCAGCCTTATATCTGCTTCAAGTGTACACTTAACACATGTACGACTGTTGCCGCTGACAAGAACATATTTTTTATACAAAGCAAATGATTAATATCTTTCTTGTTATTGCTATTTGCATAAAATATGCATTTGAAATAATTATATGCTACCTCATTATCATTGATCATTTTTAAATAAATAAAAAAGTGCTATTGCCTCCCTTTCTTTCCCTTTAAAACTGACTCTGCATGGTGTAGTCGAATTTGCATTTTAAGCTGTTGCTGACGTCACGAGCATACGTCAGTTATAAACAATTGCTTTGTAGTGATACAATAATTAATATTAATATTTTAACCTGATTTTTTTTACATTTCTACCCATGTATTTTAATTGTATCCTGCTTATACTTAATTCTCGTTAAACTTCATTGTATTCGATGCCAAAATGTTGGTGTGTGTGTGTGGGGGGGTGAATCAACATCACACACACACTGAGAGAGAATGAGAGAGAGAGAGAGAGAGAGAGAGAGAGAGAGAGAGAGAGAGAGAGAGAGAGAGAGAAGGCGAGAAAGAGACAGAGAGAAAGAGAGGGCGAGGAAGAGAGAGAAGAGAAAGAGACGAGAGAGACTAAGATAGCGAGAGAGATAAGAGAGAGAGAGGAGAGAGTTAGATAGGATCAGAAGAGAGAGAGAGACCTTAACATCGACATAAGTAGTAAATAGACAAAATTAAGCTTAGTATTTAAGCTAAGATGTATGCGTTTTCACAATTCTACTATTTTTTACCTGGTTGGTGATGGTGGGGGATATATCCCACTGGATCCACCCCTGTGTCGACTAAAATGACCTTTTCACCTTTACCTGTCATTACTTGTATATCTATATCTACCTTGTTCCCCTTTTGTCAGATTTACATTTTTCAAAATCTTGGTCCAATATACAAAACTTTGTTGAATCAGAATGAATAACGAAAATAAAATGTATAAACTCTGATCAATAGTTCATATGTGAACATTCTGTTACACATAGGTTATACTATTTTAGGTTAGAATAATAATAAAAAACGTCGCAACGCTTTTCAGATATTTTCAACAGCTTAGAATGCATCTCTTTCAGAACTGCGCATGCGGTGATACAGGTAAAGTGTATATTCAGTTATAAACAATGTAGAGAATGGCGCGAAATTAAATATTTATAATCAGTGGATCGTTTGGTCGTACATGTCACGTACACTGTGGCAGCGTCTCTTTAACATAAACGTCGTTGTATTTTGCTAGTCTCTTGGTGTTTTAATCAGTTACTCATTAATCTTTGGACGTGTTTAACGAAGCGGACCAACAGATTTAGGATGGGTTGATATTACAAATTAGATAGGCTTGCTTTAAATTGCTGAAAAAATATTTAATTTGATTGAACACCCAACTAGAAAAAAATGTTATTCATAGAAGATGTGATTATCGCCATAGTTGTCATAACTACAAAGTTATATTAATGATTAGAAGCAGCAGAATCAGCAACACCAATAGCAGCAGCTGCTGCAGTAGGAGCAAGAGCTATAAACTTGTCTTCATCATGCATATTTGCCGTCGTCGATGTCATCATCATCATCATATCGTTTTCATCTTTCTCTTCTTTTTCATCATTTTTATTTAACAACAGCTTCTGCTACTACTACTACTACTACTTCTACTACTACTACTACTACTACTGCTACTGCTACTATTTCTACTACGACTACTATTTTACTGCTACTTCTTCTACTACTACTACTACTACCACTACTACCAGCACCATCACCACCACTTCCACCACCCCTACTACTATTACTACTACTAATTCTACTACTACCACTATACTACTACTACAACTGCTACTACTACTACTACCACTACTTCTACTACTACTACTACTTCTACTACAACTACTACGACTACTACCACTATTACTACTACTACCACTACTACAACTACTACCACTATTATTACTACTACTACTAACACTACTAATACTACTACCACTACTACTTCTACTACTACTACCACTATTACTACTACTACTACCACTACTACTACTACTACCATTATTGCTACTACTACTACTACTACTACCACTACTACTACTACCACTAACACTACTACCACTACTACGACTACTACTACTACTACCACTACTACTAGTACCACTACCACTACTACCACGACGACTACTACTACTACTCTACAGTATACTACTACTTACAATTTTTTTTATTGTACTTTGTAGTTTTTTTTCGACATCTCACAAGTAATTTTCTATCTTCCAAGACAAGACTCGTTGATAACTTCAATGTATCTGCACCTGCTTAACATGTAAGATGTTGGACTATTAATGGTTGAATTTTAATGAGTTCTAAATGGCGTGTGCAGTTCGCACTACTGTTATTAAATTACATTCAGTCTCCTTGCGCAAAATGGCTTTATGCAGAGGATAAGGGAGGTAATTCAGGCGATGCCAATATGGGTTGTCTCTCTTTTGATTATTAATTATAATTATTATTAGCAATAACAATAACAATAGTAAACGCAATTTTTTATAAAAAAAAAAAGTGGTATTAACAGAAATGAAAAGCTACATGCTGGAAAATTGTACAAGAAACTGTTGAGAATTGCTCATGATAGCTATAAACGTTCCTTTAAAAAGCATATAAGAAATATGCGATCTAAATCTCCAAAAGAATATTGGAATTATGTTAATAGTTAAAACAATAAGAAGACTAACACACTAAACCTAGATGAACCTACATTTCTTGATTTCTTTAAAACATTAAACTCAAATGTTGATTATGCAGATGTACCTCATGCTGAATACCCGAATATTGTTAACGAGAACGATCTAGATAATTGTATCACAGAACAGGAAATAAAAAGGCGAAAACTAAATTAAAAAATGGCAAAAGTTGTGGCATAGACAATGTTACAAATTAGTACATAAAATCATCATGTGATATACTGATGCCAATATATGTGAAATTGTTTAATACAGTTCTTAATGCCGGCATCATACCTGATGCATGGTCAATTAGTGTTATTGTACATATATACAAAAATAACGGTAATATAAACTTGCCCGAAAGTTATAGACCAATTACTATTTTTGAGTTGTATCGGTAAAGTTTTTACCCCTGTTTTAAACGGTAGACTTACATCATATATGGAAAACAATGAACTCTTGTAAAAAAACCAAGCAGGATTAAGAAAATAAAACCCACAGTAGTCTTTACAATGTTTTGATATTACACATGTTGTCTGAATAGTGTAAGCATAAAAAGGCGAAACTATTCTGTGTCTTTGTAGATTTTACTAAGGCTTTTGACAGTGGAGATCTGGTCTTTTGTCCAAAGTTGTTAAATACAATGTTACTGGAAAGTTGTTGAATGTGATTAAACATTTGTATAGAATTGTAAAATCTTGCTTAAAGTTAAATAATAATTTAACTGATTTCATTGTGTGTGGTAGAGGTGTAAGGCAAGTTGAAAACTTGTTCCCAATTTTATTTTATTTGTATCTGAACGATTTAGAGCATTATCTTAAAAGTAAAAATGACAGACGTGTAAAACTTGTTGATTATGATCTTGATATATTTCCTCAAATTATTGTATTGTTATATGCAGATGACACTGTTCTATTTGCAAAATCTGAAGCTGAGCTTATATCACTGCTGGAAAGTTTTTTCTGACTACTGTGATACATGGAAATTAGATATAAATGTTGATAAAACTAAAATATTTGTATTCGGAGACAGCCCTAGAAGAAACAGAGACATTGTTATAAAGAACAAACGTTTTGAAATAGTTGATACGTTCAAATATTTAGGTATAGTTTTTTCCAAGAATAGAAAACTTGTTAAAGCTAAGTCCAATGCCCCTGATCAAACTAATAAAGCACTTTTTAGTTTATATGTTAAAATTAGAAATCTCAACCTTCCGCTTGATTGCCAACTTAAACTATTTGATAACACCGTTGTCTCTATATTGTTGTATGGTTGCGAAATTTGGGTATATGGAGACCTAAGCTGTATAGAGAAAATTCATACTGATTTTCTAAAACATATATTGAATGTTAAAAGAGTACACCACATTGTGTGTTATATGGTGACCTTGGACGTTTCCCACTTAGTATACTTATTAAAAAGAGAATTATAGGATTTGGGTACAAGCTTATAAACAACGATTATATTTTGTCCTCAATGTTATATAGAATAGTAGTTAATGATTCATATGTTAACAACAATGTTTATTCCTGGTTAAACTGTGTTAAAGATATACATTGTCTATTTAATGAATGTGGTCTTAGTTACATTTGGTATAACCATTCATATCAGTGTAGTAGAGAACATATTTTAACCTTGGTAGAATCATCATTAAAAAGCCAATATCTGCAAAACTGGACAAGTCTTGTTAATGAGTCGCCAAAATGTCTAAACTATAGAATTTACAAGTAAGAACATAAGTTTGAACTCAATTATAATGATTTACCAGATAGATATCTTAGATCCATTGTACATTTTAGACTATGTAATACTCATCTACCAATTGAAAAAGGCCGTGGGATGGGTCTGGAACGCAATGACAGAAAATGTTTTCGTCGTAATCTGAACGATATTGGTGATGAGTTTCATTATATACTTAAATGTCCCTACTTTAATTGTGAACGGAATAAGTTCATCCCACATGTTAGTACAAATATTGCAAACATTTTTATTTTCAAGAAGATCATGACTAATAGTAACTTAGATAACATGATAAATTTATGTAAATTTATTGAAATTGTCCTTAAGAAAACTAAAAACAACCCGGCCATCCTCAATTAATATTTTCCTTATTTAGTTACATTTACACACCTCCTCATTAGCAGTAGTTGAAATATGTTTAAGAGATAGTATTTATTCCTATTAACCCAATGTTAATTTCCGTTTACACAGCCTAGATTATACAATTATATTATTTGTTTCAATGTTTGTTCCTCATATCACATGTATGTATGTGCTGAGCGTACAAATAAACTTGTAAAACTAGCATTAATATGAGCATTCTTATTATAAGCATTCTTATTATTAGCTTAATAATAATAATAAAAATAATAATAATAATAATAATAATAATAAATATAAGCATAAGCATTATTTGTGTTTATGTTGTATTATATTATTATTATTATTATTGCTATTGTTGTTCATGATGATGATGATGATGATGATGATGATGATGATGATAATGATGATGATGATGATGATGATGATGATGATGATGATGAAATAATAATTATCCTTATCATTATAATGATATCCGTCCTTTACCTGCGTAGATTTGTGGCCAAGCCATTAAATTCACCTCAAGAGGGGTGTGTCTTGTATTACGCTAAATATCGTAATCTTAATAATATCTATTGCGAAACGAAATTAGAAAATTAAAAGATTTTATGTAAAGCTGTGTGTAACGAATCCTTATTTAAATATGATAATTATTTCCATCTTGAAATATGTTAACTTGTGATGTGTTTGACGAATTTGTATTTTATTTATAATTTCATAAAACGCTGTATTTTTTGTCATTTTCCCTAACAGCTCAGTAAACTGGGTTGAAAATTATTCATAGAACTTTGCCCACGTCAAACTTTTTAACCCTTTAAAGTATTAGTATAATTGCTCGAATATGTGCATATATATAAATCAAATGCGTACTGTTGGTGGAACGATAAACCCAATAAACAATAATCACTTGTGTTATCATAATTATATTTCATTGGGTCATTTTTATTGGCTGCTCTTGAGAGCGGTGCCTCTTATGGAATGCATTTTTTATGGGGACGATAGTGTAGCTGGCAAGTACACGATGCCGGAGGTGTTCCGTGAGACACTTTTCAGAGAAAAGATTCAAGTGTTCCGTTCTTTTAACAATGTATCTTGCAAAAATAAAGTGTAGCTTGCAATTATAAAAAGTAGCATAAAAAACGTAGCCATTTGGCGATGTTTTGTTTAACAAAAGAAACCGTGTATACCGATGTTAGAAATGCACCTTGTAAATACAGATCTAGCAGAGAACAAGAAAAATAAACAAAGTAGCAAAAATACCCCACTTCCCATCAGAGTTCTGGTTCGTTACTGTCAAATGTTAATGTAATTAATCATCAGAGTAAGAGAGTGTTTTGTTCCCAGGATAGGCATCTTATTGTTTAAAGCGCATGCTCTGTTTGGCGCCTTGGATGTCTCACATCCTGGTTCTAGTTATTACTCAGCGATAGCAAAATTCTCATTTCCTCACCAACATTTTTATTATGTCCTCAGCCTACATTATTTTTAATGGCACTGCATACCGCCATGACAAAATGTCCATTTCAGTCACGGTTGAACGGTTAAACAGTTCATTATCAGCCCCCTCATTGTAATCATTATTTCCTATTTACGATAGTCACAACTTTCATTGTTTGAACTTTCAACCTTTCACATGCTATATTTTATTGGTGACCGGACCTGGTAGCGCAATCGGTAGAGCGTCGGCTCCAGGTACGGGAGGCACCGGGTTCGATCCCGGGCCGCGACATACCAATGTCGTTAAAATGGTAGTGGTAAAGCTCCTTGCTAACGATCAAGCAAATTTAATAGTAGTTCCACGACTGGTTGGCCTGGTGTCAGGATAAAGCGACTGGGTGTGGTATTATGCCAGGTGTTCTTAGCATGCTATACACAATGAAGGCAGCACTATATCTGCTTCAAGTGGACACCGTCTCCAGATAACTGAAATGCTGCTGGTTGGACGATAAACCCAATAAACAAACATATTTTTTTGTTTTTGTTTGTTGGGTTTACGCCTACTAAAGACGATTTTGAACAGACGTCAGAGCGGACTACTTAGATGATGATATAGCATGATCTTAGAAGTACGTTGTCACATGGTTCTTCTAAAATTAAAAATAGCTAACTGTACAGCGTGGCTAAGATAGGAAATGCATGTTTGTAGGGACGCATTGAGTGTTATGCTTTAATTTTATCATTGGTGTACAACGTAATGGACAGAAGTTCGTAGGATTTTTCAGGTAACAATAATTTAAATGGTTGATTAAGGGAAAAAAACAAACTAGTCCAAGTTGTCGAATACTACTTTTAAGTTAATGCCCTAGCGAACGCACTCTTGTTTTAGCATCCTGGAGGCGAAATGAACTGATAGACCAGGACAGATAACTGACCCGTTGTTTTATGTCCTTTCTTGTGATTAACATCACAGAAATCACAAACGTCACTAAGCGGTCATTGTAATGGCTATGACAGTAAAAAAGTTCATCCGTGAGAAATTGACAATAAAAAGTTGACCGGGTCATACTTTACAATAAATATATGCGATCAGGATGTTTTATTGTTTGATATGTAGGGTAAATCGTGCCCTTAAATTGGCCTTTCAAATGAACAGAAATATTGAAACAAGTTTGAAAATTTCCATTCGAATTGTAATAATAATAATAATAATAATAATAATAATAATAATAATAATAATAATAATCATCATCATCTATTTGTAACTCAAGACTGCGTAGTCTCCCGCCGCTAGGATTCGAGTCCCGTTCGGGGCGAAGGACTTAATTTTGGAAGGTCTTCCAGCTGACCTGCGGTGCGCCGGTGGTTCTACCAAGATACCATTTTTTCGACAAAACAGCTGGACGTCGCTATAATGATCATAATTGGTCACATCGATACATCTAAAAAACTGTAATAATAAATGTAATGTTACTTATTCAAATATTCACCAGACCATATATATGATGTATTGTAGAAGAATTTATAACAGGCAAAGAGCCCCTTGCCGTGTGGGTTCGAAATATAATCAGGACGAATACTTTTACGTTAGACGGTCCTGCAGCAGACATGCAGCGCATCCGTGGTTCTACTCTGACAAAAATTTAGTCACCAAATAAAGCTAGACGTCGCCGTGACCTTTTCCATAAATTAGCCCGTTTTGTTGGTTTCATACAATTGTATTTTGCGCCTTCGATTATCAGATCCCGACCTTTGTTTTGCGTGTTGTTGTTTGTTTGTTTTTGTGTATGTTTTTTGTCACATCTTACCGACACAATTGTGGTATTATTTACGACGTCCGGCGTATTATTGGTAGAGGAAGACCCAAGACTTATGTCGAACCACCGGCGCACCTTTATGCATGAATACAATGCTATATTGTTTTAGTACTGTTAATTTTCTTTGAATATAACTGGCCTTTTTTTTTGAAGAAGTAAAAAGGTGATTTCTTATTGGATGAATTCTTGACTTTGACATAATTTAAGAGCATTGATCCGGATCAGTCGAAACACCTTGCGCTTTCTCTAGCAGAAAATCCATTTGGTAGAATGGAATCCGAATGGGATCCGAAAGGGATCAGGTTAATCTTGTTGCATATTATAATTATGTCTTTAAAGGTGGTATCCGAAAGTTTCCCTATATCTAATACAAGTAACCATTTCTTATCCCTGTTTTGGAAAATGTGGACACAAACTCATAATTCACTCGTCTAATAGGACGATTTTGAACCCTCAATTGTTAGACAGTACAACTTAAGAAATAAATCGCTCTAAATGTTCATTCTTTCCAAATCTATAAATAAGCACTATGGGGATTTCTGCTAAAATATACCAGATGTATTTATCATTTACATGATTCACATCTAGCTGAATAGTTATAATGTAATATAAAATTAATTGGACGCGTGTTGTTTTGTTGTTGTTTTTTTGTTGTGTTTTTTTTTTTTAATTTAAATTTTGTTAATTGCAGAGCATGGCTCAGATTGGAAATACTTATTTATAATGACGAGTGCGGTGTTTTGCTTTTCTTTTCGCATAGATACTGGGCATCAATAAACAACATTTCGTGGAATATTTCCGGTAATACTACCTTATTTTGTTGTTTAAGAAACAAAACTGTGATTTAAACTGTTGGATTCCACCATTAAATTCTGACAAAATTGCGTATAACCACTTACTTTTAACGAACCTCAAAATCACTGAGGCTTGGTGAAGAACTAATCCATCTGATCTATCTTTATGCATCATGAAATTATTTTAGCACGAAATTACAAAAATAAAATTGTGCAAAATTAGCAGAGGAGTTCAGATGCACTTTTAATAGTTTTTACTCTATAAAGGCCAGATTGCATCAGGCCAATAGCTGATGAGTGTGTAGGCGGTATTAAAAAAGACAACAACAAAATAGTTCAATATAGTTACCTTATCTTGCGGTTTGTTAACTGTTCTATGTCAAAAGTGGGAGATTTTTTTCTTATTTTCGCTGTCCCTCAATGCGGAGCGATTTCTTTGAAGTCGGCCACATGGTTTTCATGAAACCCTCCACATAATGGTACATAATGTTAGTGCGGATATACACAATGTAGTTACCACGAACACCAACAACCGGACCTCGTACCGCAATCGGTAAAACGTCGGCTCCAGGTACGGTAGGCCCCGGGTTCGATCCGGGCCGCGAGATACCAAAATCGTAAGAAATGGTAGTGTTATAGCTCCCTTGCTAACGCTCAAGCAAATATGAGGCTAGTTCCACGATTGGTTGGCCCGTTGTCAGGTCAATGTGTCTTAGTGTGGTATCATGCTAGGTGTTCACGGCATGCTATACACAGTGAAGGCAGCACTATATCCGCTTCAAGTTGACACCCTCTCAAAATAACTGCAATACTTGGAAGACAATAAACCCAATAAACAACAAATACAACGCATGCAATTTCACTAGATAAAATACTTAAACAAAAGAAAAAAACACAACAACAACCACCAACGCCAACAACAAGAAAGTAGCAAAAATCAATAACAGAACAACAAATAAAAGACAAAAAGAAATTATATCGAAAACAAAACAGTTAAAAATAGCAAAATCATAAAAAAGAAACCAACAATAATAAAAACAATTGACATTTAAAACACAAAGGCAATGATTTTAAAGCAGTAAAGTAAAAAAATGAAAACACAAAAAATAGCAAAAGACAAAACCAATGTAAGCAACAAAAGCAATAGCAACAAACGGCTCCTGGACAAAACGTCGATGACAGCACAATTTTTTTTTTACAATGTAGATATTTTATATTTATAGCCATGTGTAATTTGTAGTAAAAGTCGTACACAAAGACGGTAATCAAAGAAGTAATCCGAGTTTATTGTAATATCAAATGGTGAAGATCATTTTCTTCTCATAAATATGGTTTTCCTTCTTAAGAGCGTTTCATTAATATTTCATAAATCGCTCTCAGAACTAAATCGCTCTTAAATCTTAAGAGTGCTGTTGATCGATCGCTACCAATCGCACTTACGACAGTTTGTTGTTCGCACGTAGGAGTGATCGTAAGACCGAAATTTAAGAATTTTTCAATCGATCTTACAATAACGTGGCTCAGAAAGAAAATACATGTTTGAAATGACAACTGGTGTGTTATGTTTTACTTTCGTATAGATGTAGGACATCAATAGACAGCATTTAGCGGTATCTTTCCACGTAGCAAACATTTATTAGCTCGCCAGGTAGCAAAAATTTATTAGATTGATGGATAAAAGTGGTTTGGTACAAATGGTCGGAAACCACCTTTAAAATAGCAAGAAATACCAAACTCGGGAATTTTAACACAGTCCCTGACATTACATAATACAAAATAAAAATATTTGTTCACATTTCAACAACTATTGCTATTGTTTATGTCACTGTGTCGGTAGTCTTTGATCAACTCTTGTGGTAGTTTTGTCAATATTTGTAGTTTGTTTTATGCATTAAAGGTGATGTCCTCTATTTTTTACTTTATTTGATGTAAGTTGTATACATCAATGGTTTTCGATTCTCTTATTATATATTATGTTTTAAAGGTACTGTTCCCATCATTTCGCACTTAAATGATATAAAAGGTATGTTAATGCTATGCACTTTTTTGCACTTGCGGTGCGCCGGGGGTTCTACCCAGACATAAGTCTTGGTTTCCTCCATCAATAATTAGCTGGACGTCGCCAATATGACCCAAATTGTGTCGACTAAAATCTTGATATTGATTTTATCAGTTAAAGGTGTTGTTCGCATCTTACCATTGATTTATTTTTCATGCATTGAAGATCAAGGTGTTGTCCTCTTACATTGCACTTAATTCGATGTAATGTTTATGTATTAAAAGTGCTTTTATCTGTATTTTGCACATACGTTTGAAGTGAGTTTTATGCATTAAGTGGGGTCATTTTCTTTTTAAATATAACTTTTTCTTGCTAGGTTTATATATTAAAGGAGATTTCCCCTTTCCTTGCACTTAAATTGATGTTCGTTTCATACATTTTATGTGCCTTTCGCATTAGTTTGTAATGCGATTTTTTACCCAGACATGGATCTAGCGGTCGTCCTCTCCCAATAACAGCTATCAGTAGTTATGAATGACCCAAATATTGCCGGTTTGTTTCACATACCGAAAAACAAAACGGTACCTAAAGCCTCGGGGATATATTCATGTAATAAGTTATTACCAACATGCATTCACAGGTGTCAATACAAGATAATCAGTTATCAAAATATGTGGCTGTTGCTAAGACTCTATCAGTGCAGGTGCAAATGATACGATTCCTATCACTAAAGTCACGTGACAAAATAGCCTCTAAACTTGGCTTCAAGGGGAAATCCTGCTGATGGTCAGTGATAAATATTCAAGGGACGCCCATGGCTGAGCTGGTAGAGTCGCCGACCCATCACCCCTTTACAGCCTTAGTTAAATGTGGGTCTGGACGAATAATGTCTGATCTACGTAATACGGACGACGCTAGATTCTAGAGTTTTGCCTTTTAATATAGTACAGAGTACCAGACACAAAAGGTGACGGCTATCTTCGAGTTGTTGCGAAGGCAAATGTCAAGAAAATAGTGTTAACCACCTATAGGCTAGACGCCGCTAAATAAGTTTGCTCTATATTCTATAGTGAATCGGGAAAAGTTGGAAACAAATTGTACCTTGACTTAGTTATGGAGGACCCCCATAACCATATATAGGTGGAACGAGCTATTTATTGTCTATCAGAAAGACCCAGAAATAAGCCAACTTTAGCAACTTGTAAGAAGGATTCTGCTTCATAGAATGCACATGCCGCCAAAATGTCAGTCGGTAATTCCTAATTTCAATGAAATAGCTTCTTTTTGACACCAAAAGATTAAAATTATCTACAAACTAGGAAATTTAATGTCAAAACATAGCAACTGTTACTAAAGATAAAAGGTCCATGTCGCACATTCTACTTCCGGTCGGTATTTGGTGTAACCACCCTTATAACCTACAACAAGAAAGAGCAAGGATGTGAGACATCCAAGGCGCCGTAGCGAGCGTTCGCTTTAAACAAAAACATGACTGTCCCGGGAACAAAACACGCTATAACACTGTTGATTATTTACATAAACATTTGACAGTAAAGAACCATAACTCTGATGATAAGGAAAGTATTTTTGCTACTTTGTTTGTATTTTACTTGTTCTCAGCTACATCTGTATTTACAAGCTGCATTTCTAACGTCGATATACTCAGTTTCTTTTGTTAAACACAATTTCGCCAAACGGCTACGTTTTTATGCTACTTTTAATAATTGCCAGCTACACTTTATTGTTGCAAGCTACCCTGTTAAAAACGGATCACTTTGTTCTTTTCTCTGAAAAAGTGTCTCACATAACACTTCCGACATTGTGTTATTGACTGCTATGCTATCTTCCCCATAAAAAATGCTTTCCATAACAGGCACCGCTCTCAAAAGCGGCGCCAATAAACAACGGTTAATCCAAGTAAAATTAGCATATACTGAAAAGTGTTCTATATTTATCACATTTTCCCTAAATTGAGCAGTAAACATGACAATATCTGTGATCTATTTCACCTATAACGTCTGGAGTACATGACAGAAGTCTGGAAAATAATGTTAATCAGGTCATACAGTTGACCAGCGGTGCGCCGGTGGTTTTACAGCGGTGGCCTGTGGTGAAAAACCACCCTTCGCCAGATATAGCGGGACGTACGTTGCTATTATGACCATTTTGGTGTCGCTGCGTTCTATTTTCAAAATGTTTGAATATTAGACCCGAACAAAATGGAACAACCTGTAACGGTGTTGTTGTTTTTTATGATGATAGAATATGTGATACAGGTATACTAGATTTTTGTCACAATTTGATACGTTCTATTTTTTTTTACATTGTGTATGTGTGGAAATACTACACGATACACATATTGAAAAGAAAGGCAGACAATCTGGCGTGCTTATTCGATGCGGTCTGTGACTACAAAGAGTGACCTCTGTTGATAAAGGTCAAGTACTACGAACGTTATAAGTAGTGTCAATGAATTCATTTGTGCAGCCCTCGCAGAATGTACGAACGTCTTATAGTTGTGAACCCAGCAGCGGATTAAGGCGGTGGGGTGGGGCATGTTCCCTTTATAAGTTCAATACTTGAATAAAGATGTATATTTATTCGAGAAACACAACCTGATAAAACGGCATCGTTTTCAGTCCAGATACACGTCAAAATTTGTCTCCGATATTTCAGAAATTAAAAATACCCTTGGGGATGCTGGTATGTAAAGATTCATATTATTTCATTCACTTGGGATAAATGTTACGTACGGTTGGAAAAAACATTAATCTTTCAGTGAGCTCATTAAAAAATGCGACTACCGCAGCCGAACATCTGAAAGAAAATCAACAAAAATGCAGTTCCTCAGCTAAAATCCAAGATCTGCCCATGAAACCTTCCTTAAGACCTTATTAACACAGCGTCTTTCTTATAACAAATAATCACGTTCAGTGATAAAATGATAATAATAATATCAAAAAGTAGTGAAAAACATCTAATAGATTAGGTTTGAAGATCCTAAAACTTGGTTACAACTTTTGTATAATTTGTCCAAATTTATTATTTCCTTTTAAAGAATAAGATTTGTGTCTATAAATGCCGTTTGTATCAGAAACGGGTTTGTATAACGCTGGTTCAGTGCTACAAGTATTTATCTAGTTATTTATATTTTAATAATTGCTTAGATTTGCACGTGTTTGTTTTTCTCATACCGTGAGTGTTCATACTGCATTTTTATATTTTTTCAGTGCATAAATATGTGTCGTATTTTCAATCTACAGTATATTGATTATAATATGTACAGCGGTATTTCATGCACTACAAATCAATAACGTTTCTGTTTGAATGTTCCCTTTATTTAAACTTTTCAACACAGACATGAGTTAATAACGGGATTTGTTTTTAACCATTATAAAAATTCAAAGTTGACCTCATTACTATGAATAATTCCTTATTCAGTACACATTACCTACTAGTACAGTATCTATATTATCAACTTTCTCAAACTTAACAAATATCCCGGATTATCGTCTGCTGACCTATTGTTTGGCGGGATTTACCGAGTAGCCCGGTGTATTTCAGTCATTCTCCTCGTGTATTATTTAACGACGATATCCATTGATCAGTAAATAAAAAGTTTATAAAGACACCTTTTGGTTCGATATATATGAGTGTTCGGATCGGTGTTCAGGCCCGATTGCAAACGACAATACGTGAGTGTAACTCGAGACTCCTGGCTTTTGTTTAGCTCGGATTTGGAGTAATCAAGGACTACAAGGGCTAATATCGTCTGCGGGCGTTTTCATAGTCTGCGGACATTACAGTGCCACGGCTCGGTGTCTGGTTTTAACCACTGAAATCAGTCGGTAAGTAAAATGTGTTCACTTATTGCAAGAATTCAGCAGAACTATTTCTTTCCTAGCTGAAATTAAATAGTAATTATTGCCTTACTTATTCTACATGGTTGATATCATATTTGGTGTGTTTTGTCATTTCTCGCAACATTCTTTATATAATTGTATTGGTTTCCCAATAATTGTTGAAATCGAAAAGTGAGCTTTTTTTTCTGATATTTTTTACGTGACATTTTTTACCTTTTTTGCAGCATTAAATGTTTTTAGTAATTATTCATTACAATTGACTGTTTTCCTCATTGTTGAAAATTGTTGGACTTTACCCCTTAATGTCATTGATGCTGCATCAAACGCGGTGTACGTTATGTTTCACTTTTTGCCATGTTTTAAATCAGCCATATTTTAAAAGCGATTTTCTGCTATAAACTACCGATATATAAAACAATTCCAATCTCAAAATCTACTATTGGTTTAATGACAAAGTCACAAAAAAGCAAATAAATGAACGTGCATTATTTATATTTTTATTAAAATCAACTTGTCCATGTATAGTAAAAATGCGTTTTACAGTCTTTTCATTTTCATGTTGCAAACATCCTTTCAAACTAAACAGACCCTGTCTGGTAGCGCAATTGGTAGAGCTTCGGCACCAGGTACGGGAGGCCCTGGATTCGATCCCAGTCATTAAAAATGTTAGTAGTGTAGCTCTCTTGCTAACGCACAATCAAATATAAGGGTAGTTCCACGTCTGGTTGGGCCTGTGTCAAGTTAATGTGACTTGCTGAGGTATCAAGCCAGGTGTTCACGGCATGCTATATACAGTAAAGGCAGCACTATATCCGACTCAAGTGGACGCAGTCTCCAGATAACTGAAATACTGATGGTGGGACGATAAACCCAAATGCACAATAAACAAACAAAACTGTTAAAATATAATAATCAGTAATCAATCACAACGTAAACATTGAAATAAATTAATCACATTTTAATAGAAATATTTCATTATCCAGCCACAATACGCGAAGGACAACCTAATAGCATTCAAATAATATTTACACATATAATTAGACATAGGCCAGTTTGAATGCAGTCTGTTATATTGGCTACTTTTAATAAGGTTATAGAGCATTCTTTTATGTAACAAACTAAAATTTAATTTTAATTGAAATATGACAACCACCGTAAGGACATGTTAAAACTTGCATACATAAAATATAATATGTTTCATTTAACGTTTCTTTCATTCGTTGAAAGAGCTTTTAATACAATTAAAGCGTATTTCTATTTTTAAAACGTGGGCCATTAAGTTTAGTTGTCGGTCGTTCATTTCAAACGTATTTCATTCTAAACGTAATTCATTAATATTAGGCGTTTTCCATTAATTTTAAGCGTCTTTCATTCGTTAATCTTTGCGTCTTTCATTCGCTATTCTTTGCGTCTTTCATTCGCTTTTCTTTGCGTCTTTCATTCGTGATTCTTAGCACCTTTCATTCGTTATTCTTAGCATCTTTCATTCGTTATTCTTAGCGTCTTTCATTCGTTATTCGTTATGCTGAACGTCTTTCATTCGTTATTCTTAGCGTCTCTCATTCGTTATTCTGAGCGTCTTTCCTTTATAAGAAACCTCAGAATAACATAATCTAAACATGTTATTCTAATAAACACGCATACGAATGGAAACTATTTGTTTCTTTAAAAGTGATCAAAGCAAGTTACATACTGAAGATTTCAATAACATTGCCTTTGTTCTGATCGCGTTTCTATTTAATGAAATTTTGTTTAATCGCAAATTACTTAAAATTATACGTAAACTATTTTTATTGTTGTACACAAGACAATATTAATCATCGGACATGACGTAACATACCAGACGACCCTTTAATAAGGTTATGCATATGATAACTTCCTGTCAGATCGCATTTTACCGCCTATGCAAGAATTCCAAACCGTCCACGTAGGACATGAAAGGATTTAAATACCACAATTATACAATTTAGAGCACAAAGGTTTCGGGAGGCCCATGGTCCATACTTTGTGGGCTATTGTTATGTATTGCTTTGAGCTTGTTGTACTCTCGGGAGTATAAATGTATTGTTGTGAGTCTTGTGGGGTATTGAGTTATGTTTGTTCTCTAAATGAAGTGTGTTCAACATTGTGAATGGGCTTGAGTCAATTTGTACCCAATCCAAAAATCCATAATAAGTATGGTTGTGAAGTCCTCTGAGAGATATAATACCGAGAGACAGTGTGTAAAAGATATTCTAGGTTGTTGAACTTAGAATGGCTTAAAATAGTTGGAAAATGTCGCAATGCTTTTGTTTCTTTTAACCTACAGAACATACGAAAAAACTCCTTTGAAGGAGACCTTGCTCACATATAATCATGTAATCAGATGTTACATTTTAGTCCGCTATTCATTTTAGTTCAACAAAGTTTTAGTTTTTGGATAAAATGAAATTACAAAATGCAATTTTCAAAACAAAACAGAACAGCTAGGAGGCGCTCGTGGCGTTAAGGTTGGTGTTGCCAATTTGTAACTCCTCTGACTGCTTTGCCTCTTATCGCGTGGGCTCGAGCCCTGTTCTTGACGAAAGATTTAATGTGGGAAGGTATTCCAGCCTATCTACCGTGCACCGTTGGTTCTATCTAGACATATGTCCGGTGTCTTTCTCCACCAAATAAACTGGACGTCGCTATAATTGCCATACTTTCACTGCGCTGTATCGAAATATCAACAAAACAAATCAAATCTAAAACCGTTGCAATGATAATTTCAATTCAGTTTTAAAGGTGGTATCCGACAGTCCAAAAAGGTTTTTTTCTCCAAAAACAAACAAACAAACAAACAAACAAACAAACAAGTCATTAGTACTTGAAAAGGTCTTGCAAAATGCTGTTCATTGATGCGAAAGATCTGTGTGAACAGTCCAAGATAAAATCCTAATCGACATTGCAAACAGGTATTTCCTATCTAAGCCACGCTGCAGAGATAACTATTTTTAACTATGCAAACCACGTGACAACTCACTTTTGAGATAATGCAATATTGTCATCCGGGTAATCTGCTCTGACGTCGGCATCTATTTTAGCAGAGACCACTATCGTGCTTGTTTATAGATTTGGAATGGTTGAAATTTTAGAGTGTTTTTAACATTTAGGTAAGTGTTCAAACCTGTCTTTACTTATACTTAAGTGTGAGTTTATGCAGAAATTATGCTCTAATTCCCCAAAGCAGTGGTAAGGTATAGTTACATAAATGATATAGGCAAACTGTTGGGTACCATCTTTAAATTAAGTATTCTATTCGGCATGCACATTATCCTGTTATAAGAATTAGAGTTACATCGCAAGAAAAATTTATGTTTCAATGAGAAAAATAGGATATAAGTATGAATATTTTATGTACGAACGATATGTTTATAAGAACATTTTACTGTGTACAATTGGTTTCGTCTATTTACAGTAAACTTTAAGTGAAGAATGATCGTAGGCAATTTATGAAAATAGTGCAGCGGCGCATGAATATGTAAACAAATTGAGAAAAATGACACCTGCTGGAGAAATGAATCGTATTTTGTGTATTGCCAGTTTGTGTTTAATTTTATGTCTTCGGTGCACGTTTTGTGTATTTCAAGGACGCCAGACACGTGTTGTTTGCCTTGTTTTGTGTTAGCTGCATTTAATTACTTTTACAGCTACATATTCAAAGCACCCTTAACAGAGAAAAGTAATAAAATAAAATACAATTTATCAAGAAACACAAATAATATTCATGTGACATATTCGAGTGGGTGTCAGGTCCTTCCACTCTATATTTTTAAACCGTCACAATAAAAACACAATATCTTTCTGAATTTTAACGAGTCGTGCAAGAAAACTGTATTTTTGTAACCTTCATTCAACAAAATTGTGGCAATAAGTAGTAATTAGGTCAATCATTTTAATCGGTATTGGCGATCTACTACAAGTATCATATGATTATCAATGAATGACATTAAGTCAGTCAGAAACATTCCTCCAAGTCTTTTTTTATAGACCACGATTTTAGAAATCTTTGTCATGAGGTTTCAAGTTACAAAACCCTCACAAAAGGTCCACGAGAGAGGTTTTGGCTGAGTAGTAGCCCATCAGGGACAAATTTGGAGAAGACTGGTTATGATTATGATTACCGGAAAAAGCCGAGCAGTTACGAGTGTATCAATCGTAACTGCTCGGCTTTTTCCGGTAATCACTCAGTTCGGACAGTCTTTCTTGCTCTATGCTTAACGTAGGCTATGAACAATGTTTAATTTGTTTTGCATAGATTGCAGCAACACAAGTATGCTCATCATAGCGACGTGAAGCTACTTTGGGGAGGAAAATCAGACAAATGTCTTGGTTGAGCAACTGGCGCATATGCTGTGTTTGCTCTGTTTTGTGTATTGTCTAATCATTAAATGTAACATTTACATTTGGCTTGCATGTGAATACCTTTGTCCTTTGCGTTTTTAAATTTCAATAAATATTGCAATACTCATCGGACTTTGTTACATTTTCTTATTATTGAAAACTTTCCCACATTAAATCCTTCGCCACGACCAGGACTCGAACCCCTGCGGTGAGGGGCGAGCTGTCAGCGGTACCACAAAACTATGCCACTAGGCTCTCGAAGCAAATATAACTGCTACTTGAATAATGTGTTGTAGCTACAACCGGGGGTGAACCCGGAGCCTGCCCTGCCTTTGGACGACTGTCAAATGACTTCACCTATTATGCTACGAGTGTGTGGTTTGATAGAAGTGCACCGTATGCGTCACGTCATATTTATTATGATTCACTTAATATGCAAATACGGACAATTAATTAAACACAACTTACTCCTTCAGAACTATCTCGTTTGTTGCGATTTGAGTTTAATTTCGACTTTCGTCTGCACACCAAGTAAACCCTAACAATCATTTGCGATGCAGTATGCTGTCTGCAGCTGACAGGACGTCTGATGTGCAGGTTCGAACCCCGGTCGAAATAAATTTAAAGGTGGTATCCGGCATTTTGGAACAAGATTGTTTTCTCAAATAAGCAAATGAGTCTTTGCTACCTGAAAGGTTCCTGTAAAATGATGTCCATTGATGTCCTAAGTTTGTGTGAACAGCGAAACATAAATCCTCTCACGTCGTTGCAAACAGGTTTTTCCTATCTGAGCCATGCTGCAGAGATATCTATTTTTAAATTAAGAAAACCACGTGACAACTTACCATTGAGATCACGTTATATCATTATCCGGGTAGTCCGATACCACCTTTAAAGTAGTTCTACGATAATTAAGTGTAAAGTAATTGTCTATTAAAATACTACACGAACAACTGGCCTGGTGTCAAGTTATTTTTACGTCGTGTGCATGATGTCCAGTCCTAGTGTTAGTGCGTCCAGGAAAGAATAAAAAAGCTAATTGGGGGTGGGGGTGGGGGGTGACAACATAAACTGTGACATTTCCTTAAATTTTGAAATATACTTACAATTTTTTAGATTATACGTTTTTATAAATGAACCTTGATAAAACAAAATTATATCTAAGAAAATATGTCAATATTTGGGGAAATATCTTCGGTGAGGTCAGAGAATTTAAATAATACGAATCAAGCATGGTATTATGTCTAAACTATTGTCCAATGTTCTTACCAACGATGCAGCTTGTTTTTATTTTGTTTCTATCTTATATGCAAATGTTACGAATATGGGACACGTTGTTAGGAAACAAATTATCGCCAATTTTTGGGCAGCTAAAGAAAGAAATATTTGTACTTGTTGTGTGGCCTAAGAGGCACAGTTCAATAATTATTTAGCTTATATTTTTCACTGAACGTTGTTCTTAAAAGTCTTTTATACTATTGGTGCGGCTTGGTATCCGTTTAACCAATGCACAAGACAACATACTTTGTCAAGATAACACCAAAGCACATCATTACAACTTAAAGATCGTGTCCGAAAGTTTGCCTATTTCCAGTACAGGTAACATATTACCAGTCCTTGAAAATTTGCATAGTGCATAATTGCTGCATAAACTAATACTTAAGTATAAGTGAAGGCTGCTTAAAACATTACCTCGATTGCTAGACAATTTCGAGTGCGAAATATAGCCTATCGTTTAAAAATAAATTATTTTCAATTCTATAAATAAGCACGCTGTGGATTTCGGCTAAAAATAGAAATCGACGTCATAGCTGATTTCCCGGATGATCATGTAACGTGATCTCAAAAGTAAGTAGTCACGTGGTTTTCTTAGTTGATGCTAACTGTGTAGCGTGGCTCGGATAGGAAATACATTTTTGTAATAAAAGGTTTGGTGTTGTGCCTTATTGTTCACATGGTTGTAGGGCACTAATAAACAACATTTCGCTGGTTTTTCCAGGTAGCAATAATTTATTCGGTTGCACGAGAGAAAAAAATGTGTCCAGACTGTTTGATATCACCTTAAGTAGCTTTATACACGCAATCTCATTAAATGCAAACTCATGCTTTGCATTCGTCTTTTATTTTGTCTGAGTTCACCATTACCTCATTTGTACTTGTTGAATACAAATGGTGATTGAAGACCCTTTATGATATAATCGTCTAGGTTTCGGGGATAATGAGTGGGTTTTCAAGCAGACTGACACAAATCGCTGATGAGATTGTGTTAAGATAGTGCCATTTGGTCACGGGGGTCTTCCCCGGTTAACTGGCATTGTAGTTGTCTTTCTACAGTTTTCTGTGGGTTTTGTTGGTTTCAGCAGTATCAGTTACTGCAAAAAAAGTTAACTATTGTTTCGAAAAAATGAGGGGATACAAAAAGGGGAGCAAACAAACGGAGCGCTTTGTTTTCTTGTAACAAGTGAGGATTGTTTTAGTGTATTCCATTGTCGTGTCCATCTGTAACATAATAAGTAAATGTGCAGGACTTCTGTTTTGTTTTAATAGTTGCATTTTCTCTGCCTTTTTTATAATTCTAATGCTACGTTGAGTCCAAGTCTTACAAAATCAATAAAGTCCGAAGACTCGCGTTTATTTTGGTGTTTACGTCATCTTTGCCTTTAAGGGATTAGTATCTGAAATGTTCGCATGCACTTCCTTAATTGTTAACCAGTACAGATCGCTATAAAACGCTGTAAATAATCATTCTAAGTAACGCTATAAATACGCAAGATGCTAAGATAGATATCGACGTTCGGGTAAAATGATCTTAAAAGACCGAACCTGGTATCTGAAACGGTAGAGCGTCGGCTCCAGTAACGGGAGTCCTCGGGTTCGATTCCGAGCCGCGACAAACCAAATTCGTTAAAAAATGTTAGTGGTATAGCTCCCTTGCTAACGCTCCAGCAAATATAAGGGTAGTTCCACGACTGGTTGGCCCGGTGTCAGGATAATGTGACTGGGTGTGGTATCATGCCAGGTGTTCACGGCATGCTATACACTGAAGGCAGCACTATATCTGCTTCAAGTGGACACCGTCTCCAGATAACTGAAATACTGTTGGTGGGACGATAAACCCAATAAACAAACATCTAACCTGATAAGAGAGTATCCTCAAAGTGTATAATTTGTTTTGGGTGTTCAAAACGACACAAAACGCCGTGCTTTCATATTAGTAGAAAAGTCATGAGCGTTTTCATTTTCGTTTCCGAATATGATATTAATAGCTAATATAAGTTGCATTTCCTTGACGTATACATTTTGTACTCTTTTTTGCCTTGTCACAGTCGCGTTCTGATGTGGCAACTAGGTACCATCATCGTACGCAAATAAGGGCCCGTATTCACCAACCATTCTTAAGTAATGCTCAAGTCATGGATTTCAATCCACAATATCTTCATTCTATATTTAGCTACATGTCTGTATTTTTGCACGACGGTTTAACTTTGCTACTTTCAGCTCAAAATCACATTGAAGCTTCATAAATAAGCTATTTTTTTTTGGTATGAAAATTGTGTCTTGGACTTAAGTCAAGACTTTGGCTTAAGAATGGTTGGTGAATACGGGCCTAAATTTTAGTACACAATTCCCATTTGTCTTGGAGTTAACAAATTGTGCTTGTTAGAAGTGAGGGCAGTGGTTTTCTATTTATTTTCGCATACAGAAACCAGGAAGATAGAGAAAACACTTCAAGAGAAGGATAAATTTGCAACCAGGATCAACATTTCCCCAAGGTTATCATGAAAAGGTGAATTCATTACAAATAATGGTTAAAAAAATCAAAGACTCATTATTGTTTATTACGTCCCTGAAACCAATGTTATGGTGAAAGAAGTTGAGTATCTTTTATTATGTACGACACAGCGTAGTTCAGCCTTGAATTGTCAGAGAAAGAATATTAACATTTGTATGACAAATACCGATATTCCTTAACGATATTCCAAACTAAATAAAACATTATTTAGTCATAGTTGTTAGATAAAATTCGAATGAAAGAATACGTTTCATCCGTACATGTTGTTTTAAATGTTCTGATGCTTGGTGAATGGCGTGCCATTCTTGTCCAGAGTTCCTAATTTGTACCACAGATACTGTAGACGTTTTCGTTATAATTGAAGCTCCTTTTCGGCCATATGTCACGTCCTATAAAACAAATTTGACAAAACAGTGAAAAATGTGAGTAAAATATATGCCTATATAACATGAAAGGTAAACAAAATGTGCAAATAACACATTTATTTTGTTGACGGACTTGTAGTTTACGTTGCACTACACAGCAAGAATGCAATCGGAACTACTCGGGTAATATAGTCTTTGGGACACTCATCCCTAGGATGTATCTGATGCAATGATATTTATTGAAATCACGATCGTTTTGTTTACCGAAAGTCGGAAGAATAATTTGCCTTAAAAATGTAGTTCGCACAAAACATAAACAATGCCATCGTTTGGCAGCTGCGTGTCTGCTGTGCTGGGTAAATTAAAATTGGATGAGTTAAATTTGAGGCCGCCAGAAATTGAAGTTTTACAGGCATCATTTTGTAGTGAGCTGTCATCCGAGCTGCCATCTTTGTTTTGACTTCTATCCCAAAAGTAGAGATGATTCGTAATTTATCCGAGGTGTTCCGATTGAGTAAGAATGGTCAGTGACACATGGCTGCATAATTTTAATGTCCCAGTTTGACATGGGGTGGTTAAGTGCGTAAGGCTTTAGGTACAGTACTTTAGTAATGGCGATCATGTATTATCGCTATTATGGACAATTGGTACATACTTGCGAACACGGTGTACTTACAGTTTTCTTGCCAATCACGCGATATCGACCCGATATTTGGCCACGTAAGAATGAAAGCATTTGTAGATATTTTATGATCAAAAATTGTAAGGGGATGTCGTTAATAACGTCACATTGAAAACGATAACCCAAGTAAACTTAAGGCAAAACAACAATAACGGCAGCAACAACAACAACAACAACAACAACAACACAGTAATAACAGTAATTATTTTTTATTGCCATAAAACAAAATACGGGCGTTTTAAGGCAGACCTGATCATAAAAGTTAATATTTGGTTAAGTTACCAGCACCACAACAAAAATTAGATTTTGCTGGGTATTTTGTTCACACTAAAACTCCTGTTTTTTTTTTTTTTTGAACCTTGTATATTATTTTATATGAGTTGCTATTAAACTACGTACATATATAGCATACAGTCATGTAGAACCGCACCTGGGGGTGCAATCGGTAGAGCGTCGGCTCCAGGCACGGGAGGCTCCGGGTTCGATCCAGGGCCGCGACAGGATAATGTGACTGTGCGTGGTGTCATGCCTGGAGTTCATAGCATACTATAAACTGTGAAGGAAGCACTATATCTGCTTCAAGTGGGCACCGTCTCCAGATAACTGAAATACTGATGTTGAACCGATAAACAGTCGTGTAGAACTTTGTGAATTCGTACAATATCGAATGTTATTCGTTAATCATTATCAAGATGGTGGCGATGGTGGGTGACGACATTGACAGATGAACAACTGATACCGAACTATTTATTCTACGTGCGTTTGTATCTCATTAATAATACACAACCATTATATCTGTCCCATCTACGCTCCTTGGCCCGGGTGACCAGTCGAGGAAAACAGGCCGCAATGGTCCGATGGACAACTGACCTACCCTACAAACAGAGGGGAACTTTAAAGGGGCTTACACTGGCTATTGTCAATTTAATGCTAGCATATAGCATGACAACATTGAACTTGCAATCATAGTTTTTGACAGTTTTATCGCAAAACCTTCGAGAATACTCAGTCTTACATCATCACATCCTCGGAACTCCGGGTTCGTTAAAAAGTTTGTAAACCGATAACCGTGTACGGAAACTAGCAAATATCCATGAGTGCTAGTTTTATGTTTCTGTTATGTTCTGTTCTGTTTGTAATGCTTAACGATTTCTTCTAGTCTTGCTATCTTGGACTCTACTATTGCCGAAACACTAGTCAGTTACGATTTTGCTCTACCTCAAACTTTGGCTCTAAGCTGGTGGGGATGGGGTGCGCCAGTGGCGTAGTGGTAGATTCGCCGATTTGTAACTCCTAACTGCTTAGCCTCCCACCGCGTGTGTTCGAGTCCCGTTCGGAGCAAAGGACTTAAGGTGGGAAGGTCTTCCAGCTGACCTGCGGTGCGCGGTGGCTCTACCCAGACATTTGTCTGGGGTCTTCCTCCACAAAAACAGCTGGACGTCGCTATTGTGATTATGATCGCTGCTATGTTTCCTAAAAACAACAACATAACATTAATGCTGGAAGGTATAGCTGGCTTGCGGTACGCCATTGATCCTACACAGGTATATGTCTCGGTTTTTCTTCCACCAAAATAGAAGGTCACCGCCATTTTTGTTAAAGTACCTGTATATAAAATTGCATATCGTACTCTACTACGTATTACTCAAACAATATTTTCAAATAACCAAAAGAATAGGATGCAATTCCTTTTGTCATAAACATAAGCTTTATTGGCGAAATTTATACAATTTATTTTATTTTATGCAATTGTTTGTTTGTTTCCATTTGTTATATATATCGCGACAAAACAATTATGTTGAAGCAACGCACGTGTATATTGCTTTTAAACGGATCCGTTAAAACTAGGGATTTAATGAAAACCAGGCCCCGAGCCAGGGATGTAAGCTTCAAAAATACTAAGCTTTTAAAGTAAATTTTATCGGCTGACGGCTTAGGCCGAAGTTAGGGCCCCTTACCGTGTAAAGATGAATGAATCTTAATTCATACCTCCCTCCCCCTTTAGCAAAATTTTCTGGATCCGGCCCTGCCTAAGTTTGATGGCGTTCTCAAGCATCTGATTGGTTCAAATTTAAAATCTGACCAGTTAGATGCCTAAGGTTGGTATGAGACTCAAGCTTGTATGACCTTGTGTCTTGGACCCACTTGTATAATCCGCTCTCATCTGGGAATTCGCCCAAGCTAAAGATTTCACTGTTTATAAATGAATCGTATAATATCTATATTACCGCTCACTGCCATATATCGATACCTTAACCTTGCCAACATAATAAGGAAGTGTAATGCCGGTAAAATAGTACGTCTCGGTAAGAAATATTCTTGTCGTAAAATTTTTAGCATGATCAAAATCTCAAATTAGAAATGTTAAGGAAGTGGGGACCAATCCATTTACTTTGACGAAAACACGATAAGTGTAATTCGTCTGCTGACATACCTATAACAGGTAACAGAACGTGTTGTTCAATTATTGGCTTAAAATAAACAATGACGACAGCCTGTTTTGTTGTCATGATTGTCTTAGTCTTGTTTTCAATTAAATATGCTAATTTGAACACATAGTGGCAAAGGGCTTTACGCACGGACTGCTCGCACAATGGAAGCAGTCGGTGTAACTTACGAGTGTGGGCGAGTCGTGATTAATACACGATCGTGAAGAATTGAGGCCATTAGTTGTTGGAAAAAGCTTAGTCAGTTGTG
Source organism: Sinonovacula constricta (assembly GCA_007844125.1). Lineage (NCBI taxonomy): Eukaryota > Metazoa > Mollusca > Bivalvia > Cardiida > Solecurtidae > Sinonovacula > Sinonovacula constricta. The sequence continues at coordinate 55,885,566 of CM017561.1, forward strand.
TGGTTTGGCTCATGCAACACTGGCCAGTCTTCACGATGACGAGGTTGTGGTTGAAATGTGTGTAGCAATGAACTGCAGTAAGTTTGCACACACACGAGGAAAAGCAAATAATTTTTAGTGAGAAGTTGACAGTGCAATTTACCTGTTTGTAGTTGTGATGGATTGAAAATTGTTTAACCTGTATTGTAAATGTAAGTATCCCATGTATATCAATGGTCTCATTATTTATGGGTGCTTTGTAAAATGTCTGCACTAATTGTAAGTCAGTTATCTTAAAAGTAATATTTTCTACAAATATCCTGTATAATTTTCTACAATTGTGTTATTTTATTTTATTTTCTTGTAAGTATACATTTCTAAGTTTGTCTTTGAGTATCATTTCTGCCATTGTCTTTTAAGTATCATTTCTACTATTGTCTTGTATCTTTTTCTGAAGTTGTCTTCTAAGTATCTTTTTCTGTAATTATCTTTTGAGTTTTAATTTCTACAATTGTCTTGTGAGTATAATTTTCTACAATTGTCTTTTGAGTATCATTTTCTACAATTGTCTTTTGAGTATCAATTTCTACAATTGTCTTTTGACTATCATTTTCTACAATGGTCTTGTAAGTATCATTTTCTACAATTGTCTTGTAAGTATCATTTTCCACAATTGTCTTGTAAGTATCATTTTCTACAATTGTCTTGTAAGTATCATTTTCTACAATTGTCTTGTGAGTATCATTGTCTACAATTGTCTTGTAAGTATCATTTCCACAATTGTCTTGTGAGTATCATTTCTACAATTGTCTTGTAAGTATCATTTCTACAATTGTCTTGTGAGTATCATTTCTACAATTGTCTTGTGAGTATCATTGTCTACAATTGTCTTGTAAGTATCATTTTCTACAATTGTCTTGTAAGTATCATTTTCTACAATTGTCTTGTAAGTATCATTTTCTACAATTGTCTTGTAAGTATCATTTCCACAATTGTCTTGTGAGTATCATTGTCTACAATTGTCTTGTAAGTATCATTTCCACAATTGTCTTGTGAGTATCCTTTTCTACAATTGTCTTGTGAATATTATTTCAACTATTGTCTTGTGAGTTTCATTTTTTGCAATTGTCTTGTGAGTTTCATTTTCTACAATTGTCTTGTGAGTATCATTTTTAATGTTGTCTTGTGAGTATCCTTTCAACTATTGTTTTGTGAATATCATTTTCTACAATTGTCTTGTGAGTATAATTTCAACTATTGTCTTGTGAGTATTATTTCTGCATCTGTCTTCTTAGTCTCTTTTTCTGCAAATACCTTTCAGTTTCCAGTTTCTGCTACTGTCTGTCATGTGACATTTTCTACAAGTATCATGTAAGAATTATTTTCTTCGAATACTTTGTGAGTTTCATTTACTACAACTGTCTTGTAAGTATCATTTGCTACAATTATCTTGCAAGTAACTGGTAGACAATTGCCCTGTGACTGTGAGTATAATTTGCTACAATTGCCTTATCTCATTGTCTACAATTATCTTGTAAAAAAGCATTATACATGTACTTGTACTTTAGTTTAAGAAATGTCTGTTTATAACATTACCCCACTTGTTAGACAGTACACATTGACAAATAAAGTCTATTATTCCAAAATCTGTATATAAGCATGATGGGGATTTCAGCTTAAAATTGAGAGCTAATTACCTGGATGATCATATAATGTAATCTCAGAAGTACTGATAATGGTCAGGTGGATTTTGTCATTTAAAAATAGCTAACTGTGCATTGTGACTTCATTAGGAAATACACTTTTTTAAAGACAAATGAGGTGCTGTGCTTAACTTTTCACCATGTACGGCACCAATAATCAGCATTTCACATGATTTTGTCATGTAACAGTAAATTTATTTGGTTCATACGTGTGAACCCTCTCGCTTTTGGAAGGAGACTCAATCTTTTAAGGTTTAAAATTATTTGAAAATAAGGGGTGATTTACACATTTTCAGGAATCTCCCTACTTGGAAACTATGACTTCTTTCTTTGTTTATGTGAAAATAACAAATCTCCCACTTTGCAAGTGAAAATATCCCACTTTGGCCTCAGGAAAAGTTCACATGTATGTTGGTTGCTTGAGAGAAAAAAAAACTGCTCCGAACTGTCGGATTTAAATCATGTATTGCATTTTTTCTTTTTGCTTTCTGGAAGTAATCCCATCTAAAGGCCAAACAAACTTTCCTTATTGACATCCCATCTTCCTGTTTCAACAGTCCACAATTTCTAATTCAAGTGTTATGTCAGAGCTTTACATGTGTTTAAATACCATTATATTGATCAATAATATGATTCTACAAAACTCAATAGATCTACGTCTGTCCTGAAGCCACTTCAGTGGAGAAATATCATTATTCGGCTCCCAATGTGTACATACTTCCTCAATAAAACTGTTGACACATGTTTTATTAAGGTCAGCATTTTCTTTCACAGCTGGAGAGTAAACTATATCTTTAGTCTTCTTCGAAGAATGCTTTTATATGTTATGTTTGAATTGGGGTAAATTTCAATACTAATGGTGCGTTAATAGATCAAGATGTGTTAGTTATATTGGGGCACGAGGCTTATAGCAGTATTGTGGGATAGTACATAGCAAGGTAAGGTGGTATTTTTTGTTATAATCTGGTTTGAAGATTAAGTTTTCCATATGTGACATTTTATGGATATTTATATTTATTTTGATTGAGATATTTTCTTAGCAGTAATACTATTGGTTTAGCTGATTGAAAAAAGTAGTTCTTCATGACATTTTACGCAACAATTGATTAATAAAAAGGACTTAAAATATATTTCATTTTTACAATCGCACACAAAAATCACACACAAAAATCTGCATACAAAAGGTGACTTTTTTTTTCGAGAAGAAGTACAGGACAATTTGAGTTGGCTTAAATGACTATAAAATTATTGTTTTACCAACATTGTAAGCAACATGATGTGGATTTTTGTAGGAGCTATGTTTTGTTGATGTATACTGTTTGCATATGACTATAAGCAATTCCAATTTGCTTTAAGTAAGAACTTGCTCATCAGAATCACATTTTTTGCCTAGGCCTGAGAAGTTTCAATTTATTGTGAATGGGAGGTGACTTATTTGGATCTACACTTTTTACCAAGCCCTGAGAAGTTCCTTTTTTTGTTGGGAACTGACTGGGGGCACGCAGCCATGGCTGAGCAGTTAGAGTCACAACTTGTGACTCCTAAGCCCCTCACCATGTGGGTTTAAGTCCCTGTCGGGGTAAGAACTTTAATGTGGGGAGGTTTTCCAGCTAGCCTATGTTGCGCTGGTGGTTCTATCCAGACTTATGACCGGGGTCTTTCACCACAAATAATTAGCTGGATGTTGCCAATATCACCATAATTGTGTTGGTGGAACAAAAAACTAACTGGAATTGACTGATCAGGATGTATTCTATTTTAATTAATTCCTTTCATTAGTTCAATATATATATAGCAGAAGCTACTTAATAAGCATATACACACCTTGCATAGGTCTGATTATTTAAAAGTGCTCTTTGCAAAATGCAATCTTGTTTCAGTAATGTTCAAGCATTTTTTAACTGAATTTTCCAGCTGAGAGATTTTCCTTGAGATATTTTCTTAACAACATTTCCAACTGAACGGACATTTTTTTTGAGGTTATGTTTATTGAGTTTATGGTCATACCAACTGTATTTCAGTTATCTCAAGCGGTGTCCACTTGAAGCAGATATAGTGCTGCCTTCACTGTGTATAGCACATTATCCTGACACCGGGCAGACCAGTCATAGAACTGCCCTTATATTTGCTTGAGCGAAAGCAAGGGAGCTATACCACTATCATTTTTAATAACTTTGGAATGTCGCGGCCCGGGATCAAAACCAGGGCTTCCCGTACCAATTGCGCTACCAGCTCTGCACTTTTTTGGGAATAATTTCTTGAAAAATTTTCCTTGTATCTGTTACACCTATAAGCAATGTTTCTCCATACCTGCTGATTAGATTATGGTTAACCAGATAGCTAAGCCCAGAATCAACAAGCTCCCTCTGGGAGCTGTCTGATTAGGATCTGTACTATCTGCTGTTGAATCTTAAACAATATGTGTAAGATACCCTCATTTAGTTTTTGGCAAGTTGCTAGGAATTTTAACCTTGATCATGCTATATTTTTTTTATTAAAACACATTCTAAATAATGATATGTGTCACTTTATCCTTATCAGTATGGACTGGCCGCAATAGCTCAATTGGTAGAGCTTCGGCTTGCTGATCGGGAGGTCGCAGGTTCAATCCCCGGCCGGGTCAAACCATGCACATTAAAGTTGGTAGTAGTGGCTAATCCCTCCTAATGCTCGGGGCTACGGGGACAGCATTATGCCTGACTTGTCGGTGTCATTATAATGGACTGACCAGGTGTTCCCTGGGCACCTCATTAGTGCCCCTGTGCTATAATGATAGAAATGTTGCTGCACAGTAAGGGCAAACATGCAGGCATATCCCTTATCAATATGTGCTTAGCCAGGGGCATACTGGAGCCTGTTTTGAGTTTCTGCACACAATGGCTGAGGTGGGGTGAATGAACTCCAGGGGTATGCTTGCCTGTTAAAAAAGCCCTAGGGATGCTATAGAAGGCATTAAGAGTTTTTTTTACCAAAAAATATCTATAAAAATTATACTACAATATCAAAACAACTTCCAAGAATATTCCTTAAGGGTATCTTCACTTGATACAGTACAGACAATCGGAAAGTATGCTACAAATAAGGCATAATCAAAATCCTACACACCGTTGAATTTATTTGTTTTCATCATTTTTTACTTTCCCAACCAACTGTAGGCACATGCAAAAGTGTGTTTTAAATAGCCCACTCTTGCCACTCTAAGTAGGCTAAGAGTTTTTATTGTACAATAAACTTGTATCTGGAAGAATAAACTTCCATGTGTTAAATTTCTTTAGGATTATGCCTGAAATTCAGGTTTCTGTGTGTCTAAAAATGGTATTTTCTTTATTTTTGCTATATAAATTGACAATTTTTCAGGATTTCCGGTTTTTCATACCTTTCACCCATGAAGTTCTGTTCTGTTCTGTTAATTTAAAGGATTATTATCCAATCTAGCAGGTTTGGGAGCTAGCATATTGATCTGTAATACCCCAGGTAACAGATGGGTGTTCTTCACCAGTCAATAATCAATACTTGGCACCAAGTGCAAAGTTTGATTTTCCATTAGGAGTGCTCTCGAAATGGACAAGGAAGTAGCTGAGAATTAGACTAATAGAGTAGAATTGTTTAAATATTTGATAAGCCCATGGAAATCATAACAAATAAGGACAAAATAATACATAGAAATTATTACAAAATTGTTTAAATATTTGACAATCAAGGGAAAACTATAGCTAATAAAAGCTTGAAATTGAAACTAAAATGGTAAATATTTGATGGTAATAGAAAAAAAAACTAGAACGAAATTGTTAAAATATTTGATAATCATATTACATTGCAGGTATTTAAAATGATAACAAAACCTTTGTTGAAATTTTTCATTCTTAGAATTTATTAAGACTGTTTTCTCAGCTTGTTGATGTTTGTTTTTTCCCCACTAATTGTAACATAATTTTGGTTGTTGCATCACAAAATTGTTTGACTCTTTGTCACATAACTTTGGTTATTGCATCACAAATTATTGAACTTTTTGTACTTTCATCATTAGTTGGTTTTTAGAAGTAAAAATTATTTTTGTTAACAAATAAACAGATTATTATTACAAATGGTTTCTGAGTTTTGAAATGACCTTTTTCCCATTTTTGAAATGAAAGGAATATCTGAGTTGTTCCCCTTGTAGGTATTTTCATGTACTTTATATTAGAAATATTCTTTTTTTTATTCTTATTTTTGCTTATTTTTCAAATAGTGCTCAAGCAATTTTACGTAACTGTCTCAGCCCCAAGTGTTCCCAGAAGTTAAAAAAGTGGTTTTAAAAAACAACAAACCATTGTAGCAAATACCAATCCAAAGGGGAAGTTAAACAGTAGTATTTGACAAGTTAGAGTAATGTCCCTTTATAACTGAAAAAGAGGGCATACTCTTGCCAGTTTTAGACTACATCAAAGGACAAAGACACAGATTCTTTTTGTTAATTTCTCAAGAAAGGGTCAAAACTGTCAATATTTCGTGGAAAGTGACCTCCAAAATCGAACTTGGCCAGTTTTGTAATGTTTTACATTAAATAGCCAATAGTGAGTCTTTTTAAAGTTATTGCTTAGGAACAAATCGGCATTTGAATAAGATAAGAAAGAAACATAGCTCTGCTAATTTGATATCATTCAGAATAAAACCTGACCTGTATTTGGGTATGTTACAAGTATACTTTTATGCCACATATGAATAAAGTTTGTTGATCTGAAACCCAAAATTCTCAGATGGGTGAGTAGACAGGGGAAAGTATTATTTCCCCAAACTGGAATGGATAGCACAATTGGTAGAGCGTATGGGAGGCCCCTGGTTCAATCACTGCTGCAACATACAAAAGTCATTATAAATGATAATGGTAGTCTTCTTGCTAATGCTGATGTAAATATAAGGGTAGTACCACCACTGGTCGTACCCGGTGTAAGGATAATGTGACTGGGTGTGGTATCATGGCTGGTGTTTACCCGTGCTATACTCAGTGAAGGCAGCACTACATCTGCTTCAAGTAAACACTGAAATACTTTGGTGGGATGATTAAACCCAATAATCTACCAAAGTGTTGGAACAGAGGGGGTAAAAAAAACAACATTACATAGGACAAAACAAAAGTAAAGAATATATTCAGGTTGTTTGTGTGGCAGTGGTTCAGGTTAAAATTGCTGATATGTGCTAAGTTGCTACATGTAGCTGTTGATTCTAGTGACATGGTATCCAAATACTGGTCTACTAATAGTGCTATAGTTAGAGCTTTTGTTTCTGGCACAGGACGTCCTGGGTTGAAACCTGGGCAAAAACATATCCAAACTGAAGAAACTGGTCACTGTATAGCTTCTTTCCTTTATCTTCATGAAGATTGAGGGTTGTTCCACGCTTGACCAGCCTGGTGTCAAGATGTAAATGGATATGGTATCATGTAGAGGGTTCATATATATTCAGGAGCGTAATTGTGTCAGTGCAATGTAACAATAAACAAACAAAACAAACATATGTATTCACAATGAAGGCAGCTCTATATCTGCTCATATTGATCACCATACTCTTTGGAAAAATTCTGAGAAATGCATAATTAACAAACAAAAATCTCATACTATCATTATATGGGGGAAGATTTCAAGAGCTTCATAAAGTACCCAACAAGCAATTAAATTATAATTTTGATCAGTTGTTACTGAACAATTGTTTGAGCAGCTTTCAACCAATGAAAATAGACAGTATTTCTGTTCACCATGGATTTATTCAGTACACTAAGGTCAAGACTGAAGACTATTAACACCGCTGACCATGAACACTAAATACATGTATAGTCGGTAAGCGTGTTGAAAGTTATGTAACATATACTTGTAAAAAGGTCCTTCTATTGTTCACATAATTATTGGTCTTGTGTATTGTGTGACATAAAACACATAGGATGATATATTATTAGATAGGAAAACTCTTTTGGGGGCTCATCCAAAAGTTTTCTGATTGGCTGAAGTGGGGTAGGAGTTGTTTTGAGTGTTCCATTGAGACTGTACAGTTGGGCCTTATTTTGACTAAGCATTGTATTTGGTGTAAAATGTGTTAAATGATAGCAGATTAAGTCATTGTAATAAGAGAAAACATCTTACAGGTTATATATCTGACTGCCATCATTGTGCTGATGTAATATGTGTAAAGGCTTAGTTGACAATAGGTCACCAGTAGGGTAAAAGTATTTGAAGAATCTGGTCAGTGTTTTTGTTGATGGTGGAGAGATATGTGCTGTGGTATAGGACAAGGGATTTTAGGATTCTTCTTGAGTTGTTAGTTGTGAAAGAAGCAAGTTCATGTGAAGAATATCAGTTGTTGACTGAGTTTTATAGTGTTGGGCTCCAATATAACATATTTTTAGTTTTTGTTGAAGTTTTATGATGGTTATGACTATTTGTGGATTAGTGTGTAATAGATAGTGAATATTGAAATTTGTTAAGTTTTTGTAATTTTAGTGACTGTGTTTGAAATCTTTTCTCTTGTGTAATACGTATAAATAATATGAATTAAGATTAAAAAGAAAACAACCTTAAATTAATAATAAGATGCGCTTGTGTATGTTTGAATAACTTGCTATAAATTTTTTTAACTTATTGAGATAATTTATATATTCCTTAAAATTGGTCATTTTAAATCTTTAAAAACAACAATTCTTTTGTTAGAATTGACACTGCATGAGCGTTAATATTTGTACATGTAGCTGTTCATAAACAAACACGTTTTGTTGGTGAATGTGAATATTTATAAAACTGTAGTTACTAGTGTGAGTGGTTCTACCGGAGCCAAACAGAATGTGTCAACAGATAGTTTCTCGCAAGATCACCGTTACAACTGAAGTGGTCAGGAAACATGTTGCTAGACCCAATTTACTTCGTAGGGGAAGTCACTGTAGCTCAGCAAGTCGCGCAAAATCCATGACGTGGCGGAAACTTAAGGTAATCCAAGTATTTTCAGATTTAGAAATAAATAAAATGGCCTGTATGCAGTTAAGTAGTTAAACATGATGCTAAGAGGTGTGTAGTCAGCATATAGTGCACTTTAGAGGGTGCTAGTATTTTTTATTGGAAAATGTGAGTCAAAAGGCCTTAAAATAGCCTCTAGCTCTGAATACTACAAGTGAAATAATAGGAATATGATTATGATAGTTAACCTTGATAAATTTTATAAAAACACTGATTCTTGATAAATTTTATAAAAACACTGATCCTTGATAAATTTTATAAATCACTGATTCTTGATAAATATTATAAAAACACTGAAAAATGAATAAAACCCTTAAACTAACCCACACCTCAAAACAAGATGATGGATATGTGCCTGTGTATGTGCATTCTAGCCATCTTTACTGACCGTAATAGTATGGCACTTTTGGAATCATTGTACAGTTTCTGACAAATGTATGTAACAAAAGACTCCTATTTTTGTTTGATGATGTTTTTTGTTAAAGTTAGATTGAGAAAAATATATTAAAAACTGTTAAAGCACTTATCGTTTTCAAAATTTAAAATCATAGAAGACAAAACTGTTGACATACAAGTGATAAATTATGGGTGATACGGTAGCTTTAACCCAATGCTTCTAAATTACCTAAACAAAGTTGTATTTTCATCTATCCTGTGGTGCACCAGTGGTTCTACCCAGGCATATGTCTGGGGTCTTCCTTCTTCAATAATTAGCTGTATTTTGCCAAAATGACCATAAATTTGTCAAAAAAACAAACAATAAAAGAGATGTAATGATCATTCTGTTAAAGGTGGTATCTGACAGGTTGGACCGATATATTTTCCTTAAATAAGTTATTGGAAACTAAAAAGATCCTTCACAAAGCTTTTCATTGATGCCCTATATCTGTTTAAACAACGAAGCATACATTCCCACTCGTCATTGCAAAGAGGTATTTCCTATCCGACTCACGCTGCAGAGTTAGGCATTTTTAAACTGAGAAAACCATGTGACAACTTGCTTTTGAGATATCGTTGGATTCTTATCCGAGTAATAAGCTCTGACATCGAATTCTATTTTTAGCAGAGACCACTATTGCGCTTATTTATAGATTTTTAAAGAAAGAACGTTTTAAGTGTGTTAGTTTCACGCTTTATACGGTCTTAAAAATTGGTAGTGTTCAAAATCATCTTTACTTAGACTTAAGTATGAGTTTATGCAGAAATTAGGACAAAATTCCCTGAAGCTGGGGTAAGATATTGTTATACTATATGTATTTTATAAAGGCAAGCTGTCGGATACCACCTTTAAGATTTGTACTGTTGATCTGGAGGATTAAGGTAAAGCAATCATCCACACAATTTTGTGGCTTTATGAGCACATCAGATTAACTGCAGGATGTACATTGTTTATTTATCAGGTAACTTGTACATAAGGAAATGTCAGTTAGTTGGGTGTCAAAATGTTCTGTGATTATGTAATATAATGTATATTTGATATGTTTAAAAGTCATCATAGGCTTAGTGCCAGTTTATTTTTACTATCATAAGCTAGACAAGATTAATGAGTAGGAAGCTGGAATTTGCATACACATGAACTCTCCCATTTTTTAGAGGGAAACTCCCACTTTTAAGGCTCAAAATTATTTGAAAAGGAGGGGTGTATTACACAATTTCAGAATTCTCCTTATATGGAAACAGATAACTTCCTTCTTTGTTTATATGAAAATAACAAATCTTCCTACATTGCAAGTGAAAATCTCCCACTTTGGCTTCAGAAAAAGTTCACATGTATGAATTTGTTATAGGAAGATGTTGATGATGTAGAGATTGTAAGAACCTTGATAGTCAGTTCTTGGTTCAAAATGTGGTGGTATCAATTCATGGAGGAGTCCCAGTAGCTCAACTGATAAAGCACTTATAATTTAAGTAAGTGGTCCTTAGTTTGAGCCTAGAGCTGCAGCATGTTTCTCATGGTACTTTATAAACATATTTGCTAAAATATTTTTTTCTGTAGCACTCATTCTTGTGGAGAGCACACATTCTTATACATCTGGTAAATGACCAACATCATTGTATTTTTTTATGAATAGTGCATGGTATGTGAGTAATTATAAGTCATGGCCAAAGACTCTGCAACAAAATGCACAGAGAGCAACAAAAGTACAGATAGCAACAAAAAGGATAGCAACAAAAAGTGCAGAGAGCAACAAAAAGTGCAAATCCCGCTCACAACAGTCTTATTATAAACCTTAAGGTTTTTTCAGTCAATTGCACCATTTGAGTCAGACATTTAGTTTCATCCATAACCACAAAACATGCATAATAAATTTTATGCAATCCCATAATGCAATTCAAGCATTACTTGTGGCTCAACTAAGCAGCAAAAAGTGCATATTTCAATTAGAATCCTCCTGTTGGATTTAAGAATTATGCATTCACATTTATATTTAATTTATACAAAAGCTATTTACTCAGTCCTCTTCTGAACCTAGTTTAAAAAAATATTTGTCAACTTCAGAACATTATTGCCACCAGTTCCCTTTACTTTTATGCCTTACTCCTTTTTTCCACACCTGGTTCCCAAATTTAAACACCATGCATGAATTGTGCAAAAAGCAATAATCATTAATGACAACTACTAAATGAGCTGCATCAAACAATATTTGTCCCAAGTCTCTGTTCATTATCATGTCCCCCGAAAAATGAATGAATCACCTGATTCTTTTGACAAGCACAATTAACTCTTTGCTTGCTAAGCACACATTCTGATCAGTCTTGAAAACAGTGCAGCTCAAGGTCTCCCAGCCCTAAGTCATTATTGTCTAAGATCTGCACTATTTACTGAAGATCAGTCTTGAGCACCTTTGGTTGATGATGTGAGAAAATAAATAAAAGCAAGAATTGGGTTACATGTATAAATAAATTTTACATGTCCCTAACAGCATGGGTTCAAATCCCAGTCTGGGTGAGAACTTTCATGTCCTCCCTCGGTTCTACCCAGGCAAAAGTCTGGTGTCTTTCTCCACTAATACGGTAATTTGCCAGACATTGCCAATACATATGACCATAAATTGTGTTGGTGTATAAAAAAAACTCACCTTTTGGCTACAACCAATGGATAAGTTACTAATAAAGTAGCACATAATTGTAAGAAAATACCAATCATAGTACATTGGTATGAGTTATACCCTGAAGATCTGATAATAGCTCCGAGAAATACAACATTTGTGTAATTGTACACAATTGTCCCCTCGTATGAATTTGCTTGCTCGTCTCTTTATGGTGGAAGGAGATCTTAAACCGTTAAACCATTAGTTACGCTTAGGCAGATTGTTAGATCCTGATAATCCAGCTCAGTTGGGAGCTGAGTCATCAGGACTTGCACTATTTGCTGCTGAGTGTCAAACCGAATGTCTAGACCCTTTGTATGGTGACAATAATAATGAACATACAGAAGTATAAGGGTGAATGTTTGCTTGTGCTTTACTAAATACCAGAGAGACAAGTTTAAGGTTAGGCAAATTTTGGGCACTTGTAATGCCATCGTGTTAATGCCTACTGTTTAATATTTGCTTGCTGTTTTCTTTGCACTGGGGGAAAATTTACTGAAGGCTATACGTATTTCGAACACTTGTGGGGTGATGTTCTTCTTTTCAACAAACACCTTGATGTGTGCATTTATGTGAAAGGATGGCTTTAATCAAGTGTACGGAAAGACACTGATCAAGATCTATTTCCAGAGGAAGAATGCCCATGTTTGCTTTTATTGTTCATCCTCGATTAGTCCCAGTTGACATAGTCTTGGTGTAGAGACTGTATGGTTTAGTTGTATTCGCAGAGTGGTTCGGAGAGCTTGTTGTGGCTTGTCCTGAAGGTTTGCCTGGTTTTTCGATCTCAGTTGTATTCAAGCAGTTGGAATTTTCGTGCTTGGATTTTTTTTTTTATGATGAGCAGGGATATATTTTTGCTTGAAGTTCCGAAGCTTGTTTTAGATTTTTATAATAGGATTTTTGTTTATCAATATTAACAAATTAACTGAAGTTTTTTGTGTGTGAAGTAACTTTGTGATCAGATTGATTAAGAATTATAGTTCAAAGAATACAATATCAACTTTTTTTGTTGCAGATGATAAAAGTACTTTACTTTGTTTAATGAAATAACATACAGTATTGGGAATTCTTCTAATTCCAAAGAAACTTTTTAGTAATACAACTTTATTAGTGATTCCTTTTTCTATAAAAAAGTTTATAAAAGATCCTAAAAGAATGAATTTTGAACTGAATATAGGTTATAGATTAATAAATATGGAGTGAATAATTTAAAGATTTGAAACATAAACCTAGAATATAATAATCTTATATAACTCAGTGCTCAATGTGTTTATTGATTTCTTAGTATTTTCATTTTTGTGGAAATATTTTGCTGGATTATTGGTATACCTTGTCACCATGGTAATTTTATGTGGATGCTGGACAGACAGCCAAGAGGACAAAGAAGATCTTGTTACAGTTAGTTATTTTTTTATTATTTTTTAAACAACTAATAGTCTTTTGTTAGTGTTACACTACTTTTATGAAATTTGTTAAATATATACTTATTGTTTGGTAATTTATAGACAATAAGCTAGATGAAGCAGTAGCACATACTTCAAATGAGACTGGACCTGGTAGTGCAATCAGTAGAGTGTCGGCTCCAGGTACAGGAGACCCCAGGTTGGAACCCGTGCCACAACATACCAGTCATTAAAAATGGTAGTGGTATAGCTCTCTTGCTAATGTTCAAGCAAATATAAGGGTAGTCCCACAACTGGTTGGCCCGGGATTAGGATAATGTGACTGGATGTGCTATCATGCCAGGTGTTCATGACATGCTATACACAGTGAAGGCAGCACTAAATTTGCTTCAAGTGGACACTGTCTCCAGATAACTGAAATACTGTTAATGGGGTGATAATCCCAACAAACAAACAAAAACTGTGGAAGAGACTTTCTCAAACATTTACAAATATCATTTATGTACTTCCACCTTTTCTACACATAAGGTTACCTTACCTGTCATATGCTACAAAATATTAATTAACCTCATATTTAACCCCAGTACCTCTTATTAATTATAAACATACTGGTATTTTAAACATAGATACATCTTAAATATTAGAGTTTTACATCCTTACACTTCACACAAATACCTCTACCTTTCTTTCAATTAAGTCACTTATGCAGAATTTTAACCTGTTCTGTACATGTACATTTGTTTTCTTATCTTTAGTATTAAAAAGTTGACTAAGCATTAATAGATATACATCATCTACTAAATGACTTTCAAACACCCTTTAACTTTTACAAGCAGAAAATAGCTTTTCATTCTATCATTTGATCAATTTCTCGGATTTCTAAAAACTATTTCTACATGTAACTTTCAAAATTATTTTTTCAATTTTTTTAGCCCCCCATATGTATGGACATTGTTGTTCTTCTTAGACATGCCACTTTGTCAGCAGATACTTTCCAGACTGGGACAAGTTGTATGTTAAATGAATAGAAATCAATTAGCCCATCATGCACTTATAGTCCAACAAGAGTGTCAAAGGATCAAATGTCACAGCAAAAGGCCTTTGACATTGTTCCTGCTGTGTATTGGGTTTCTAACTTCTTCAGTTTGAAGTTATGAACAGTTACAGACCATGAACATGGAGTTGAAGATTGAAAGAAATTTATCAGCAATGACGTCATATGTTTGAAAAAAAAAAATCCCATTATCACAAGAATGTCATTTTCCCAACTACATTTAGGCTGACTGATGTTTTTACTTTTTATTCAATTTTTCAAGATGTCTCTAATGACTTATTTTTTATTTGTATGGTTTAATGTTTCAGGCTTTCTACTGCCTCTTCACAAAAAACTGGGGCAAAAATATGCCATGTTTTCACAAAAAAGTAGAGCATAGTAGGTCAGAGCTGCAGATAAGGGTCATATTGTCTTAAATATGATTTTTTTAATATTAAAAACGAAATAACTTTTCAATTACAGTCAGATAAAAGCAAAATAGAAAAGCTATAACAAATTTCACGATCCGACTTAGTCGTATTTATTCTTCTCTCCATTTATTCATAAAGCAATCATTATCTAGTGGAGATAAGCAGTAGGCATAACTAAATTTTGTCTGGGTCCCTGCCTACTATGGCATAGTTTATACATCGATAGCAACGTCATAAATGTGACTGGTTAACAATTCAACTTTATTTACGTGCACAATGAATTTACCAATATGAACTGAAAACCCTACACCTGTTTACATCTTAACATCGTGGCCTCCCTTTTTGAAAACTACTAAATTGTAATGTTTAATAATTAAATCCTCAGAGCTAGTAGTTACAATACTAATTAATTTTCCTGTTAAGAATTTTTGTCTGGAAACTGGTGGTTATTTTAAGAAGTTCACAAAACCTTATCTGGAGCACTGGTAGGTAATTTTATATGTAAAAAATAGGGCTAAATGAGGAGTTTCTTATCTGTTTTATTTGGAATTACCATTTTGTTCTTATGTTGTGTCACTATGTTATATTATAATCCCTTGTTCTGTCCATGCTTGAAAAACAAGCACCTGTTGACCAGTATGTCTGAACTGACTGGCCAAGGAACCATGTTGCTTTTAAGGATGGTCATCTCAAGGTGTACCCACTAACACATCTTAACTGCTGTTCACAAGAAATGGAGAAACTGAAAATACAAGTAACAAAATATTATGAGGTTTATGTTACATTTTCTTTTCTGAAAGCAAAAGGTATGGATAATAGGGCTATTTCTGAAAAAAGAAGGGAAAAGTAGAACTCACTTGAAAAGGTAGGGAAAAGCAGGAAAAGTAGGGAACAGTAGAAGCCTGAAATAACATGATTAACAAGTAAGGAGTAAAGAAATATAGCCAGACTTTAGCCTCAAAAACTTTTCATGCAACTTTAATAAAAACCGTTTATATATAGGAAGAATGCAACCCCAAAATCCTTTTATTTTCAATTCAAACAAAAATGGTCCCCCTACTTTCTAAATCACTAGAAAAGAAAAGACCTTGATTTAGAATGCTTTTATATACTTGACAATACTAATTTAAGAGAATTTGTTTTTAACTTTTCAAAGCACATAACAGAGATCTAAAGTCGCTTTATGTTTATGAATAGGCTTGGCTTAGTTCCAAATTTTTTGCATTTTGTGTGTGTGTTAAGACATAGTGTTGCAGTAACAAACTTGGATGAGAACAGTAAAACTAACTTTGGTTTGGAAATACATTTTTTTATTTTAACCACCGATAGTGTTAGTATTTGCAGTATTATACCGTTTGGAAATAACAATAAAAAAATCAAATTAAGCATGCAACTTGACTTGATTCTTTGGGTCACAAGCAATATTCATTTTATTGTTTATAATTTTTGCCATAGTTCTTGCACTATCTTTAACCTACTACTTGCTGGAAAGACCATTCACTTGATTTACATAAAACATACCAACCCAACTGGACCTGGTAGCACAAGCGACTGAACATCGGCTCCAGGTACGGGAGACCGCGGGTTCGATCCTAGTCCATTCCAAAGTCGTTTTAAATGGTAGTGGCATATAGCTCCCTTTGCAGGGTAGTTCCATGACTGGGTGACCCGATGTCAGGATAATGTGACTATAGGTGTGGTATCATGCCAGGTGTTCACGGCATGTTATACACAGTGAAGGCAGCACTATATCTGCTGCAAGTGGACACCATCTCCAGATAACTGAAATACAGTTGGTGGGACAATAAACCCAGTAAACAAACATACCCAACCCTACAGGTGTTTCCTGCAAGCAAAGGTTAAAGTTGAAATATTGCTTCTCCTTTGGTCAATGTAAGAAATCGCTAATCAAATATCTTGTCA
The DNA here is from genome assembly GCA_007844125.1 of Sinonovacula constricta. Classification (NCBI taxonomy): domain Eukaryota; kingdom Metazoa; phylum Mollusca; class Bivalvia; order Cardiida; family Solecurtidae; genus Sinonovacula; species Sinonovacula constricta. The sequence goes on from CM017561.1 coordinate 55,902,107, forward strand.
TTAAGGCACTTTTTCTCCAGGCGTGACCTAGTTTGACCAGTTGTAAAAGTGCCCACGTCTCACATTCGGCTGTGAACAAAGTTAACACTATTCATGTGAATGAAAGAAGATAGTAAACATGGTTGTTGAAATCTTGGTCACTTTATAATCCTTAAACTTAACAATCTATTGTTCAGCACATTCCGGTCATTCATAATAGGGCTTGGTTTACTTTTATGAACTGGTTTTACAAGTTTCTTCATTTGAAATTCAGTGGAATAATTGTACTGGATAAGGAATATATTACAATAAGATTACCATGTCTAATGTTCTTTCATTGAGTCTTTTGGAAATGCTTGTATTGAAACTTTTGCTTCGTGAATCATACAAATTAAGGTGCATTTGTTTTGGCTTCTTAAAGTTTAACACAGATTATAAATAGTTTCAGGATGTTACATTTAGAAACAAAGACTAAGGATTTATTAAATTTAATTAAATAAGATTACAATATGACATGCATTGAATACCTCCCACTGTATGATTGGTTAAATTTACTGTGGTTGTTAAATTTGACCAATCAGGGCCCGTGGTTTTAAAGCTTTAATTGAGCTTGAGAAGCTAAGACCATTCTAAAGCCTCTGATTGGCTGAATTTGAAATGAACTTGGAAACTTGACCAATCACATGCTAGAGTGGGGTCCTATTGGCTTGATGTAAAGTCAAGGTCTCAATCCGCCATATCTTTGCTCCATTGCCTATTTACTAAAGTAAGTAGATTGAAAAAACTTTTAGGCCACACAGTCTTCTGTCTGCAAATTTTGTTATATTGATTTTGCAGCTCAGGTTCCTTAAATATAACCGACAGTTGTTCCTGGTTAAAATTCTCAGTCTTTCACAGGTTTGAGTCCCGGTCAAGGTGGAAACCTAATGGTTGGAGGTCTTCCAGCTGACCTCGGTGTGCTTGCAATGCAAACCAGGCACTTGTCACTTGACTTTTTCTTCTTTGGTGACCATGTTTGTATTCAATTCTGAGATTTACCTAAAATGAAATAGAAAACCAAGATACAAACAATATACAAGATGTTTTTTCTGTATACAAGCTTAGGGGAAAGGGTGTCAAGGTGAATACGAGTTAGTTCCCATCATGCTGGACTAGCTTCCTTGTTACTGTTGGAAATTAGAAGGGTCACTGGAGGTCAAGCAAGACAATCGGGTTAGTTTTCATTCAATCATACCAACTTTTCCACCTGCTTTTGGAGTAACAACACAATGAATCCCTTCTGTCCTAAGATCACCCCGGTATGTTATTGACACATTATTGCTCCTCATCGGACATTGTTCGTGTCCATCTCGTGGTTGCTTAGCAACTGGTTGGCAACATGGACGTTCCAATGTTGCAATTCAAGGCCATAAAGATGGTATTGGTCTGTCATTTGTTTAGTAATGAGGTTGTGATTACTGTAGTATAAGGGTGTTCATATGTCTTTTCTGAGATATAAGGTAATGTAATTGGTCTGGTCTTTATCTCTTCAGAGATGTCAGGGGATAAAACTTCACACAATGTAAAAATAATTGTGGGTTATGCAGTTAAGCACATAATTTAGAATAGTAGGGGTTATGCATTTTAGCACATAATTTAGAATAGTATGGGTTATGTAGTTAAGCACATAATGTATAATTAATATGGGTTATGTAGTTAGGCACTTAATTTAGAATAGTAGGGTCATATAGTTAAGCACTTGATTTAGAATAGTAGGGTCATGTAGTTAAGTGCATAATTTGGCTTATGCAATTAAGCATATAACTTAATATGAGAAGTATTCAAGCACATTGTTTAGAATAACTGGATTTTTGTAGTTAAGTGTATAATTTAATGTATGGGTCATGTGATTTAGCACATACTTTTTATACAATGTAATATAAGTATGAAATATGCAGTTTAACATATCATGATAAGTATGGACTATATAGTTAAGCACATATCTAAAAATAAGTATATGTTAATAATGTGGCCATGTTGTTTAGCATGTTTAGTGTTGAGCACTCCCCTTGAATCTGACTGTTCTTCAGTGACACTTTGAAGGTCACTGGTGAATACATATTATTTAGAAGCTGTCTTACTCAATGATATGCATAATTTGATATTCAAAATAATAAAGCAATGCAACGTACTAAGCAGCAACAATGGTTCTTAAGATTTTTATTTTACCATACTAACTCTGTGTATAGTTTAAAGGTGGTACCTGACAGTTTTAGCCAAGTCTCATTCTCTCAAACAACAAAATAAATTATTACCTGAAAAGATTCAAATTCCATTTTTATTGAAATCCTTCATCTATAAGATAAGTGAAGAATAAAATCGAATCGATGAATTTCTTATCTGAGCCATGCGGCACATTTAGCTATTTTTTTAACTGAGAAAACCATGTAATTAGCTTCTTTTGAGATCATGTCATATGAACATCTGGGTAATTTGCTCTGAAGTTATCTGTTTTTAGCAGAATTTCCTAGCATGCTTGTTTATAAATTTCAAAAGAATGAACATTCAGAGTGATTTATTTCATGATTTGTACTGTCCAACAATTAAGGTATTGTTCAAGATTGTCATTACTAAGACTAAAGAACAAATTTATGAAAAAATTATGACTAAATTCTTTAAACATTCGAAAAATATTATTACATGCATTTGATATAGGCAAACTGTTGGATACCACCTTTAAAGTACAGATCTGCACCAGGTATGTTTTACCATCAACATGAGATGTATTGATTCATTCTGAAGACAAATAAAATGTCTCCTCTTTTGCCTTTGATGTTTGATCCTGTCTGGTATTTAAATCTTTGAATAGCTTTTGTGTTTACAGTTATACTGGTCAAAAGATTATTTGAAAACTTGTGTGTATAAAAATTGACAAAAATTGGATTTAAGTTTTTTTTTGAGTTTGAGTAAAGGCAATAAATGACTCTTAAGGGATCTAGCCAAGTATTTTTTTATGTAAGTTTGTGTTATAAATCTGATTTGAAAATGGTTTGTAAGTTATATTCATTAAGTCATGTTTTATGCGTAATTCTGGAGTTCAGAGGTGCAATATCATTTTCAATGATGTTTTTTCCTTGTTTGCATTTTGTCTTTGTTTGCATTTTGTCTTTGTTGTATTTTGTCTTTGTATTTTGTCATAGTTTGTATTTTAGGTTAAACACCTCACCTACAATAATATAGTCACCCAGTGTTGTGTGAATGTACTATGACACATGTTTCTATTTTTGATTGGTGAGTGCATGAGTGGACTGTAGTATACATGTACCAAAGGGTTTAAAGCAATCAGAATTACACTTCTTATGTCTCCTCAACAGGACCTGGTGGTGCAATCAGTTGAAAATCAGCTCCAGATACAGGAGGTCTAGGGTTCTATCCCGGGCCACAACATACCAAAGTCATTACGATATGGTAGTGGTATAGCTCCCTTGCTAACGCTCAAGCAAAAAGGGTTGTTCTATGACTGGTTGGTCTGGTGTCAGGATAATGTGACTGGTTGTGGTATCATGCCAGGTGTTCACGACATGCTATACACAGTGAAGGCAACACTATATTTGCTTCAAGTGGACACCGTCTCCAGATAAGTGAAATACTGTTGGTGGGACAATAAACCCAATAAACATGCTATACACAGTGAAGGCAACACTATATTTGCTTCAAGTGGACACCGTCTCCAGATAAGTGAAATACTGTTGGTGGGACAATAAACCAAATAAGCAAACAATGACTCCTCGCCTGTTACCATGTGGGTTCAAATAATGTTCAGGTCAAAAGGACTTAATTTGGGATAGTCTTCCAGCTGATCTGCACTATATATATGTTGGCGGACCTTCCAAGAAGTTTGTCTGGGTGTTGCTTTAATGACCAGAATTGTGTTGCCGCGATGTATTTCAAATACAAAAAAAAAACAATAGATTAGTCATGGTACTACATGTTAAGACTGGACTTGGTAGAGAAGTCATGGGACGGCCTGGGTTCGATCCCATTCTGCGACATACCAAACTTGATAAAACAATAGTGATAAAGCTCCCTTGCTAATGCCCAAGAAAATATAAAGGTAGTTCCATCACCACTTGGCCCGGTATCAGGCCCGGTGCCAGGTGTTCACGGCATGCTATTCACATAAAGGCAGTACTATATCTGCTTCAAGTGGACAGTCATCATCTCCACATAAATGAGATACTGTTGGTGGGATGATAAACCCAATAAACTAACTACATGTTAATTTCAAATGGTACATTATGGTTGATCCAATTGTTGTTATAATGATGACTTAAAGTCATTACACCTAATGTATATTCCCTTTAGTGTAGTTTGATGACATACTGATACAGATGGAATTTTAAATGTCAAAAATTGCTTCAAAACCATTGTTATTCTTTTGATTTTCCAACCATAAGAAGAAAAATTCTTTTGAAGTAAAATGAAAATGTATCCACAAATACAATTATCGATAGTGATTATTTAATTCAACATACATTGTGAGATAACAGAGAAGACATATAAATGCTTTTTTATGTACTGTGCAAATATTAAAAAAAAACACATAAAAAATAGTCCACCAATGTCTGGATGGGTTTAAAATATTTTATCAGAAAAACAAATACTTAAGTAATGAGCGAGTGATCAAATATGTGAGCTGGGGTTGGTATAGGTGGGGATCATGGAAGCAGAAAGATGGTCAACAGATAAATATAATGGAGATGTGGAAACGCATAAATGGTTTATATGAATAGTAGTTGCCTAGTGAGTGTGGATAGTAGAAGCCTATGGATTTGGACTTCAGTCAATTAAACAATATGGATGTAACATCTATTATTTTGATGTTTTCTGTTGATCAATGATCAATAATCAGTTTAAAATATTTATGCTTCAACAAGGAAGTGAAGTTACAAAACACAATACTAACAATTATGTTGAATTTGCATCTCGAAAATAGAAATTTAATTTTTTACCAAATATTTTCTTTTATAAATATTGCCTGGTTGGATTTTTATTGCAATTCCTCCTGATAGATATATTTCATTAATTCTTTTTATCGACATTGCGGTCCACTCTGCTCCAGTGAATTAATTCTTTATCAGATGGGAAATCAAATTGTATTTTGCAAAACCAATCAAGACTTTCTGTCCAGACTGGTCATTATTAGCCAGGACATGTAACAATGTTTGATTAAAACTTTTTTCCCCAGCAGAAAGCAAACAGCATGATTAATCAACAAAGTCAACCAAAGTTTAAAGAAACTGGTAACAATAGTTAACTTGGTTTGATTAGTTTGTTGTTGCAACATATCATTATTCACAAATTAAACCCTGCATTGCTGGTATTTATTGAAACAGGGGCGCCCATGGCATAGTGGTCGATCACCAACTTGCAACTCCTCTGACTGTTTAGCCTTAGTTAATGTTTGAAGGTCTTCTAGCTGACCTGCAGTGAGCCAGTGGTTCTACCCAGACATATGTTTTGGATCTACCTCCACCAAAATAGCAGGATGATGCAATAGTAATCATAATTGGTTGCTGTGATGTGTTTAAAATAACATACAAAATGACTCATTAAGACTGGTGGTTAAGGTCTGCGATTTTCACTCTTAGTGTACCACAGACCAGACAAGGCCAGACACAAAATGTGGTCGTGGGCAAGATAATTTACTACTGATCGTTACTTACAGGGGTTGGGGAGTGGCCACCCTTGGCTGAGTGGTAAAAGTAGTTGACATAAAACCCGTGAGTCCCTCATTTCAGAGGTTGAAATCCCCGTCTGGGTAAGAACTTTCATGTGACCTGCGGTATGCAGATAATTGTCTGCGGTCTCCTTCAAGGTCTATTCAGTGAGCTCATTTTTCTTTCCGGAGGTAGGAAAACCGTGTAGTTATTATATTTGTAATAGAAATTGTTTACAAGACAAATACCGAAAATGTCAGCCAGTTTCAACCTCTGCTTTGGTCATTAGTAGAAATCATTCTCTTGTTACTTAGTACCTCTTGTATTATCTTCTGATGATAATTATTGACTGTCATTAGCACCATTGAACCAATTAGTACATACCTAAGCTGTGTCCTTTGCAATACAAACTACATTGTTTGTGACCTGACCTGGTAGCGCAATAGGTAGAGTATCGGCTCCAGGTAAAGGAGGCCCTGGGTTCGGACCCGGGCCGGGACATACCAAAGCCATAAAAAATGGTAGTAGTATAGCTCCCTTGCTAAACTCAAGCAAATATAAGGGTAGTTCCATGTCTGGTTGGCCCAGTGTCAGGATAATGTGGGATGGGATTTGCCAGCATTTTTGCCGATACTGTGCAGTGACATTTCTTTCATTATAGCACAGGGGCACTTATGAGGTGCCCAGGGACTAAACCCGGCCTGTCCATTATACTGACACCGACGAATCAGGAGTAATGCTGTCCCCTTAGCCCAGAGTGTTAGAAGGAAAGCCACTACTACCAACTTTTAAGTCATTGGTTTGACACTACCGGGGTTTGAACCCACGACCTCCCCGCAAGCCGACCAGGATAATGTGACTGGGTGTGATATCATTTTCACAACATACAATTTTTATGAGTACCTACACAATAGGGTTTGGTTGATAATTGGATACATTTCTTTAAATTATATAAAAAAAGATTTTTTCCTCCCATTATCTGGAGCTTGGTACAAAACCATCCTTGACAACCTGCAGGAAAGTTCCAAGATTTGACACTGTACCAATCAATAAACAAAACTAGATGATCATGAGAATAATGAAAACAAGAAGAATGATAGCCTGTGTTTACAACCTTTCCCAGGTTCTTATGTGTTAAAATACTCTGTACCAGTCAGTTCTCATTCATGACTGTAGCATACGGTACTTGGGTATTTGTTTTTTTCCTGGGTGGTTGTATTTTCAGTGCTAAAAGAAGCAGATGTTGACACAAATAATCAATACTTAACGGGAATCAATGTACTCCGTTGTTATGCCTGTCTTTGACATCGGGGTTGTGTCTAGCGGTGGGGGCTAAAGGGTGTCGTGACATGTCCGTTAGACAGGCCCTGTCACAAAAATGGGAAGGAGCAACTTTTCCTGCACACAATACTCTGTCTTTCTCTGCAGTGGTTTTCCGTTATGACAGCACTACATATGTAGCATTATTATAGATTTAAGACTTGCACATAGGATTTGGAGGGAGTTAAAATGTGCAAACATTAACAAAAAGAAGGTGTGGTTATCAAGAAAAAAAGTGTAGCTTTTAACAAAATCAGCAAGTGTATTACAACAGACTGCAGTATATAGTTGAGGTGTTTTAAAAAAGAATAATTCAAGACTAATAGTGTGGCTATTAAGGAAAAAAGTGTAGCTTTTAACAAAAGCAACAAGTGTATTACAACAGTCTGCAGTATATATTTGAAGTTTGTTTTTATAAAAGTATAATATACAAGACTTGGTCTAGCAATAAAACAACAACATATGTACATGTATTGAAATTGTGGTGTAATACTAAAGTAGTATTTTTATAAAAGTTTCTAGAAAAGTCTGAAAAAAACCCAGTAAAGTGTTATATGTAGAAGCTTAAAGCATTTATTTAAGCATTTTACAAGAATATCACGTAAAGCTTTCGTGTAAAGCTATATATGTATAATTCTAGACCCATAAGACCTCTGCAAAGCAATTTTAAGGACTTGCAAAGATAAGCATTAAAAAGTCCAAACAATCTACAAGGATTTTTTCATGTAGTATATAACATCTAAGAAAGCATTAACACTGAGTTTACATTATTTTAATATGATACTAGTGCAGTAATTTAAGGGAGACTTTGACTTTTTCAAGCACAGTTACAGCACAGGTACAGTGGACTACAGTTGCGCGTGCTGCAAAGGATGAAATTGGAGAACTGACATGCACACCAGCTATGAAAATGGTATTCTGTACTAAAGTTTCATTGTACAAATACATGCCCTTTATATTCTTGACAGGATGTAGCATTCAGTGGATGAGTACAGGGGAGAAATGTTCAGATGTTGAGAATGGATATCCTTGTGTATTGTTGATTGGATTGTTTGTTGTTCGTTAATTTTATTAAGAATTTGGTTTCATTTTATTTTTCGAAAGGTTTCCATGGATACTATTAGGCCCTATACCTGGTTTGCATTGTACAATTGGCTCATTAAATGTTGTAAGGTAGAAAACGAGGATTAGCATAACCTGTCTTCTACAAGCTGAGGATAAGAGAAGTTAATTTTTATGCATATACTTTTTATTTCTCCTTCAAAGTTTATATAATTGGTTTTCATTAGAAGTGGCTCAGTTGGACACTTTTAATTAGTACCCATAATATAAACTTTGGTTGACACATTAAAATTATTTTAATACACATTATTTAATGAATACGCATTATGTGAAATACTGCTACCCTGCAATCAGCTTGTGTATTGCTGGTTGTTACGTTTTGTGGTTTTGGGAAGCAATTGAAAAAGCTGTTTCGGTTAAGGTTAATTATTTGTAATCTTAATTTTTATAACTTTCCTATCTTTTCAGGTGGTTTACTACCCCTATGAACGCCCGTGGACGTGGAAACCCTTACAGAGAGCAAACAGACGGAAAAACATTGTAATTCCCACCAACAAAGACACAAAGATGGCCGAGTTGCGAAGAACTGAGGCTATCCTTCGGAATCTTGCCCAGGAACTTCTGACAAAGGAAGAAGCATTCATCTTTAAACAAGCTCTTCATCATTTTCGAGTGTCTCATTCAGTAACATCACTTTGCCAGCAGCTGAAACCAATCATAAACACCACCCAGAAAATCCTTCTTCTCGTTGAGCTCAGCTCAAGGCTTCCAAAGAACCTGCAAGATGATTTCCACCACATATGTAGCCTGCAGCATCCAAATTATGAAACATACCTGAAGATATTCAACAATGGCAATGCCTCGAGTGAGATGCCAAGGATTATTGCGCAGGATTCATCAGGAAAGTTTAAGATAGTTTCACGCGGCAGTGAGAAAAAGATGATGTTGAAGTATAATAGCCATAATAAGAAGTACGAGATTCATTCACTGCCTGGGACAAGTGTCACAAGTGGTATCTACAGCAACGCAAGCTCAAGTGATGATGATGAGGATTATGATTTGACAGACGGCAAGGAACAAAATGGTCGCATGACACCTGTGTACCTAAAGGGAAAGAAGAATGTGCACAAGGTATTCTTGAATCGTCATGACGATGGAAGCTATGGTTTCGGGATTAATGGCGGAAGAGAATATGGGACAGAAATAGTCATTAATGTTGTTGAGGAAAATGGAACTGCAGCAAAACAGGTATGTTTGTTTTCTTTACAATTTTATGGGTTGGAGCTGTAACAATATGCTCCCTCATTGCTATTGATACATAGCTATGATACATAGCGTCAGTTTATTTCTCAATTCTGTTTTTTACAATATGATACTTTTAGGGAAAATGATATTTAAGGTTGAGTGTTAACTGTTTGGTGTGTTACTTGACAGTTAACTGATGTGTTACTTGACTGTTAATTGTTTGGTGTGTTACTTGACTGTTAACGTTTTGGCATGTTCCTTGACTTTAAATTGTTTAGCATGTTACTTGACTGTTAACTGTTTAGTGTGCTACTTGACAGTTAACTGTTTGGTGTGTTACTTAACTGTTACTGTTTGTTGTGTTACTTGACTGTTAACTGTTTGGTGTGTTACTTGACTGTTAACTGTTTGGTGTGTTACCTGACTGTTAACTGTTTGGTGTGTTACTTGACAGTTAATTGTTTAGTGTGTTACTTGACAGTTAACTGTTTGATGTGTTACTTGACTGTTAACTGTTTGGTGTGTTACTTGACTGTTAACTGTTTGATGTGTTACTTGACAGTTAACTGTTTGGTGTGTTACTTGACTGTTAACTGTTTGGTTTGTTACTTGACTGTTAACTGTTTGGTGTGTTACTTGACTGTTAACTGTTTGGTGTGTTACTTGACAGTTGTTTGGTGTGTTACTTGACTGTTAACTGTTTGGTGTGTTACTTGACTGTTAACTGTTTGATGTGTTACTTGACTGTTAATTATTTGGTGTGTTACTTGACAGTTGTTTGGTGTGTTACTTGACTGTTAACTGTTTGGTGTGTTACTTGACTGTTAACTGTTTGATGTGTTACTTGACTGTTAACTGTTTGATGTGTTACTTGACTGTTAATTGTTTGGTGTGTTACTTGACTGTTAATTGTTTGGTGTGTTACTTGACTGTTGACTGTTTGATGTGTTACTTGACAGTTGTTTGGTGTGTTACTTGACTGTTAACTGTTTGATGTGTTACTTGACTGTTAATTGTTTGATGTGTTACTTGACAGTTAATTGTTTGGTGTGTTACTTGACTGTTGACTGTTAAGTGTGTTACTTGACAGTTGTTTGGTGTGTTACTTGACAGTTAACTGTTTGGCATGTCACTTGACTGTTAACTGTTTGGCATGTTACTTGACTGTTAACTGTTTGGTGTGTTACTTGACTGTTAACTGTTTGGTGTGCTACTTGACAGTTAATTGTTTGGTGTGTTACTTGACAGTTAATTGTTTAATGTGTTAATTGACAGTTAATTGTTTGATGTGTTACTTGAGTGTTAACTGTTTGATGTGTTACTTGACAGTTAATTGTTTGGTGTGTTTCTTGACAGTTAATTGTTTGGTGTGCTACTTGAGTGTTAATTGTTTAATGTGTTAATTGACAGTTAATTGTTTGGTGTGTTACTTGAGTGTTAATTGTTTAATATGTAAATTGACAGTTAATTGTTTGATGTGTTACTTGAGTGTTGATTGTTTAATGTGTTAATTGACAGTTAATTGTTTTGTGTGTTACTTGACAGTTAATTGTTTGGTGTGCTACTTGACAGTTAATTGTTTAATGTGTTAATTGACAGTTAATTGTTTGGTGTGTTTCTTGACAGTTAATTGTTTGGTGTGCTACTTGACAGTCAATTGTTTGGTGTATTACTTGACTGTTAACTGTTTGATGTGTTACTTGACAGTTAATTGTTTGGTGTGTTACTTGACAGTTAATTGTTTGGTGTGCTACTTAACAGTCAATTGTTGGGTGTGTTACTTGACAGTTAATTGTTTGGTTTGTTACTTGACAGTTAATTGTTTGGTGTATTACTTGACTGTTAACTGTTTGGTGTGTTTCTTGACTGGCTCTGTTTTAATAGGTTCCTGTCTTCTTTGGAGACATAGAAAATAACAACATACCTGAAATAATTTACAGCTTTGTACAATACTTTTCTCTTTTTATATCTTAGGGTCTGAAAGTTGGAGACAAAATTCTGGAGGTAAACGGCCACTCGTTTCATGACATTTCCCATGTAGAGGCTGTCCTGATAATGAGAAACGCTTGGAATCTTATTATGCACATAGAGCGTCCAGATGAAAAAGAACAAAATGGAGATGGTAGGTTTTTTGTTTTTATATCGCTTCTAACCATTTTATGCTCCTATTTTTAAAGAATGGGAAAGTGGCATATTACACAGAGTTAAAAGGCTTGTCTGTCTGCCCTTTACATTGGCCCCATAGTGTTTTTAATTTGGCTCAATAACTGTTACAGTAACTAGCAGTTTTCTTTCATACCAGTCAGATTATATGACCTGTATTTTACAAGTCAAATTAAATTTTAATTACTGTCAACTTAATATCAGCTGAGTTATGGCCCATTTTTGGCCTTTTTTATGAAAAATCTGTGGCATCAGTGGCAGGTTGAAATATTTCTATAATCTAGTCATTCTATGGCTGGAAGACTGGTCAGAGTTCTCAAACAAATTGCAATGTTAAGTAAGGCTTAGTTAACTTGAGACTTAGTGAAATAAGATCTTGAAAATCTAGAAAAATGTAGTCAGTAAAAAATTATTTTAAGAAACCTACTGTGTAACAGTTTCAAAATTTTTAAATACTTGACCTAGATCCTTGTCTTGAAACTACTCTTTCACATTATCACTCTCAATTATTTTGATTTTCATGAAGGTTTGTACATGTTTCTCCAATTATTCTTGGAAAAAAAAAAGACTAAACCATTTCTGGGATATAAAAATGTTAAGTTGATAAAAAGCATTAATTAACACAAACATGGAAGAAGCATTTGAGTGCTACACTTACATATTGTAACAATTTTTTTCCTTTCATATTAGATAATCAATGGGAACTGATATACCAAATTAAGCTTATTGGTTAAATGTACTGAGGGAAATTCTGCAGTTCGCCACCATATGACCTATCAAGTGTTGGTGTGCCATAAAACCCAAAATACTAATTCTATAGTATTGTTTGAACATGCTTAAACAGTATTTAATACATGTATAGGTTATACAATCTTGTCATTATTTTTTTCAGCTGTTTATATGATATTCTTTGAAAATATTAGTCGGCGATCAATATTCTATTAATTATTAATTACGCTTGATTGTAAGGACGTGTTTATTTGTTCACAGAATGCTATATGTCATGTGGCATATTGATTTTTTTTTATTATATATTGTCGTTTTTATTGCGGATTTTAAAACTTGTTTAAGGAACAGCAAAGTGTTGCTTGAAGAATACAAGCCAAACAAACAAAAAACAACCCCATAGGATAACAATCATAGTATTAAAAGTTTACTTTTTAACACATATTCTGTTAACCACTAATTGATCAGGCATTTGCAAAGAATGGAGTGTCTGATCAGGATCTACAATTTTTGATGTCGGGTCTCTAGCAATATGACTGTAGACACATGTATCTTTGCTTGTAGTTGCTAGAGAATAACTATTATATAGTTAATTATTGGGATTATCGACAAATCAACAGTATTTCATTTATTTGCAGACATTGTTTTTCTTTAAGCAGATACGATGCTCCTTCACTGTGAATAGCATGTGTATAGCTACATGTTTTATAAAATTACAATTTTGAATGAGTTTGGAAGGTTGTGGCCCACAGATTGAACCCATTGAATGTTGTGGCCCACAGATTGAACCCATTGAATGTTGTGGCCCACAGATTGAACCCGTTGAATGTTGTGGCCCACAGATTGAACCCATTGAATGTTGTGGCCCACAGATTGAACCCATTGAATGTTGTGGTCCACAGATTGAACCCAGGGCCTCCTGTACCTGGAGCCGATGCCTAGTAACTATGATAATTAAGTATATATCATCAAGATAGGCAGCATGTTGAGGTTTATGGTTTTATATGTAACACTTGAGCTGATCAGTGTATTGTTCGTTTATCAGTGTATTATTTGATGTATACAGATGACATATTATATTATTCATGCCAGTGGCATAGTGGTAGAATCACTGACTTATAACTGGTGTTTGCTTAGCCTCTCATTGCATGGGTTTGAGTCCTGTTTGGGGTGAAGGAATGTGGGAATATCAGTTGACCTGCTGTGTACCACTGTTTCTACACAGACAGATAACAAGATGTACTGATGGAGACTCATAACAGATAGGGTAGACTAGACCTGATATTGCTATCGGTAGAGCGTCGGCTCCAGGTATGGTTTGATCCTTTGCCGCTTCATACCAAAGTCATTTAAAATGGTAGTGATATGCTTCCTTGCTAACACTGAAGGAAATTTAAGGGTAGTTCCACGACTGGTTGGCCCGGTGTCAGGATAATGTAAATGGGTGTGGTATCATGCCAGGTGTTCATACCATGCTAAACAGAGTGAAGGCAGCACTATATCTGCTTCAAGTGGACACTGTCTCCAGATAACTGAAATACTTTTGTTGGGACGACAAACCCAATAAACAAATAGACAGATAGGGTAGATTCTGATCAGACAGCTCGCAGGCTAATCTGGATCCATACAATTTGCCTAGTCTGAATCGTTGTGCATAGCCGGCTAAACATTAAGCAAAAGAATGGAAATTCGTAATCTTTTAACCTGTATCTAGTTTGTATATTTTTCACACAAAAGACATTTTACATCTGACAGAAGAAGTAAACATAACCAAAGAATCAAACCGGAAAAGCTTATCCGATTCTTTTATGACACTACCTGTAAAAAGCAATATTTGCTCATAAAATCACTATGTCTCTTCAGTGTATATTTGTTAAATAAACACTGTAACTTTCAGATATGAATCAACCATTGTCAGTCTTATGTGTGAAGTCAAACGAAATCTAAGCTCTTGTAGCAAATTTATTCACCGTGGAATAATAAGTTTACTCAATCCCTCTTTTCATTACTTTGTCCAAGCTGTCAAGTTGATTTTAGCAGATTTGTTTACCAAGTTTTTGTTGTCTTGTGTTCAGAAGTAGGGCAAATAATCAGAAATGTTCAGAAGCTGGTTTTATGGACTTTCTTCTTTCAAATGTAGCAAAGAGGTGTGTAAACAAAGTACATGTAATGCAAAAATCTTCATGAAAGCATCAAAAGCATATATTTTTTATCTTGTTATTGTTTTTTATGCCTGCGAATGAAGGCTTATAGTTGTCACACAGTCTGTCTATGCATCTGTATAAAAAGTACACACACATGTACGTCTGTCTCTCCCATTTTTGTATTGCAGCCATGACTTCAATATTACTTACAGTACCTAAGTCAAACTTCACTTTCTACGGTGGTTCTACTCAGACATAAGTCTGGGGTCTTCCTGCATTAATAATTAGCTGAACATCCCCAATATGACCATGTTTGTGTCAGTGTGATGTAACAAAACAAACAAAAACACAAATAAAGTTATTGTTCATAACATTTATTTGAGTACCGGTACTTATGGACGTCATTTTTAATGTCACTTGTTATAAAGGATTATCCTTAATCGTTTGTTAAAAAAGCAGAACTATTTCTAATAAGAATTAATAACAGATGCATGTAATACCTAGCTTTTATCATGCTGTGCTTTAAAATATTACATGGTCTTAAGATTAAATAAAACATGAACTTGTGAATTGTTTGAGTCTATGCAACATGTATCTACAGTAGACTTTCATCGGAATACTGTAAAATAAAATCTTTGCAATGCTTTTTATCAATTTATTAGCCAAGTGGCTTTGAGAACACACTCACTGGCTTCGGCCACATTGTTGACAAAAGGACAATGGCTCTGACAATAAAAATTTGAAAAAAATAAATATTTTCATACTTTTGATTTAATTTTAAATTGTACATACAAGTAGAGTTTCAGTGTAGTAATAAAAGTCTGAGGAATGTTTAAATTTAAATTTCATTTGTCTTCATTTCGTTACCTTTTAAATATTTAAAATTTTTACATTAACATTGGTCTCAATGTACGGAACCTTGATCTCCACTGTAGTCACTCACATGCCTTTCTAGATGGTTATGGTGACTGTAGCAAAGCGAAATGTAACCATTGTGGGGAGTGTGGGTTCTTAATTAGTACATTGAAGAGAAGGAAATAATGATTTACAACTACTGCCCTTAATCTGGAGTCGAAGGGTTAATTCTCACCCTAGATAATTTGTAAAATACACATTGTTAGATTAGTGGATTAACAGAGAGTCAAAGGGATTAATGACATTTTTCCTAGGCTTATAACTATGGTATACATGCAGAGTCATGAATGAATGAAAATCTCTCAGAAATGTCTGAGCTGTGTATACATAAGCAATGTTTTTAAAATAATGGTGATGATGATGATAGTGGTGTTGATAATGGTGTTGATAATGTTACATAAAGTGCAACAAAGTGAATCCACTATTAATATATGCTGTCAGTTAATTGCCACCTTATTTTAGTCTTTATAATTATACCATGCCCCAGAGCCTACATGTGGACTCTCCCTCTTTAAGGAGACTCCCTCTATTAAGGTTAAAAATTATTTGAAAATAAGGGGCATTACACATTTTCAGAAATTGCCCTACTTGGAAATGGATAACTTCATTCTTTGTTTATATGAAAATAACAAATCTCCCACTGTGCAAGTGAAAATCTCCCATTTTGGCCTCAGAAAAAATTTCTTATCTATGCCAGAGCCATAGATGATTGTACCAGTATGGGGCGACAGTGACCCCTTCGGCAGAAAAGTGGGTCAACCTGTGTTTGTTATTGTCTGCATATGTCCAGTAACTTAAAAGAAGAGTTGTATAGTTTGTAAGGAGACAAATCATTACAAAAAATTTGTAGTCCCTACACTGTTTGTCATTTTCACCCAATGTGACTACTTTTGTCTGAAGCTGTGAATACCATAGTGCTTTCTGCTCTTTCATTTCTGTGGAAGCATAACATCAAATGTTTTCAAGCTCATAGCCATAAACAATGCGTGCAAGCTTTCGGTGAATAGTTCCAACCAGGGATGGATTCGGGGGAGTGGGTGGGGGGCACCCTCCCAATCAACCAGGTAAAAGAGTATGTAAGCTTAAAAAATACTAAGCTTTTAAATTTAAGTTTGTCTGTTGACTGTTTAGGTGGAAGTTAGATCCCAACTATATTTAGTATTTACTGCAATAAAGTTGAATGAATCTCAATTCATACACCCCCACCATCTGGATCCGTCCCTGGTTCCAAGAGCAGTAAGAAAACATGAGAATGATTGACTTGATATCATTAACTTGCCCCTGATGGATCAACATACCTTGTAAGTTAAAAGAATTTGTGTCTCAATTGACAATAAAGAAAACTTTATAAATATTCACTTCCAGATACAGTAGACCATGCTTCAGTTCATCAGCATATGCAGAATCTAGAATTGATTATCTATCCTTCCAACAATGCTAGACTGGGCTGTGTTACTCAAAGGTAAGGGCAACAACTCTTGGAGGCATAGTTCTGTATATCGAGTATAGGACTGATTATTTCCCCTTTAACACTAATTGTTTTATATAAAGAGTATTTGATATGGCTGTTGATGTAAAATTTCATGTGGTGAGGTCTTCCAGCTGATCTGTGTTGCTCCGATGGTTGTAGACAGTCTATCTGGAGTCTTCCTCCAAAAATTATAGCTGAACATCGCAGTTATGACCATAATTTTATGTCAGTGTGATGCATGTAAAAATTGATGCAAAGCATGATGGAAGTATGTTTTATGTTTTAAGTTGATTTACATGTTTATGTATTTATATTTTGTTAATTTTCAGGTTAAATAGCCAGGAACTCTTGGTGTCCTCAGTAGAGGAGAACTCCCCAGCTTCCAAGGCAGGCGTTAAGGCCAATGACTTGATTACAAAGGTAGACAACCGATCCTTGAATAATTATTATTCCTATATGAGTTGCCTCCCTTGTAAGAGGTGTTTTTTTTTTACGTTTTTCTGATCTTTTATTAACATTCATACCTTTTAATTTTAATTCATAGGTTTAACTTTTTTTATACTTTTAAAAGTCCTGATTATGATTTTTTTTTACCTTTATGTCATTGGAGATATTTACCACATTTATGACAATTTATTTCTTACCAGTTATTTCTGGCTTTTTTTTTTCTTTACTCTTCTGAATTCTGTATCTAGGTTGACAGCATTAGCGTTCGGGAGCTGTCTGAAGCACAGATAGTCATGTTGACACAGGCCAAACGGCTTAGTTTGAGTGTCAGAAGGGGCGCATTGATACGTAAGTTTTATAAGTTATATATTTTCATCATTAAGAAAGATAAATTTCTTAGTAACCTTTACCTTGCTAATCAGATATTTATATGGCTTAGATAATTACTGTAGACCCAGATCATGTTTTTCTGCTAAGTGTCTTGGCAGCTTTGAACATTGATTGATGTTTTTAGTAAATTTACTTAAATTGAACTAGACTTTTGCAGCCAAATATTGAAAGAACTGTCTGAGTTTAAATATTAGATGGACTGCAGTTGTTTTTTTCACTAAAATTTTACATAAAATTTTATATTTAGACAAAGGCATTTTAATACACTTAATACCTTTACATTCATTTTATTGTTATGTTACAGCTGTACAAGATCATGACGAAGTTGATAACAAAATGTAAGTAATCTGAGAATATTAAAGATGATATCCATCAGTTTAATTTAAACTGTCTCCCCTTCTAATATATTTTCTCTCAAATAAGTTTCCTAGGGGGCACCCATGGCATAGTGGTAGTCACCAGTTTGTAACACCTCTGACTGCTAAGCCTCTCACCATGTGTCTAAGAACTTCCTCTACCAAATAGCTGGACATCACTATAAATATCATAGTCACTGCAATCTATTAAAAAAACCCAAATTAAAACAAAACAGGGTTTTTAAAATAGTCCTGAAAAATGTGGTCCATTGAAGCCGCTATGGAGCTATTTATAAACCAAAGGTGATGGAATGAACTACTTGACAACTCACGTTAGAGATCTGGGTTATTTGCTTAATTTTTTATAACAATTGTTAACAGACTTTTTTTCAAAATTCTTAACGGAAATTCCCCTTTGTATTTAAGTTTAAATATGAAACCACCTTAAATGAAGAAATGGCAAATTTAACTCCTAAGCCCTTCAAAGGCGAGTCCAGTAAGAGCAAGAACTTCCATGCACAATTTAATTTAACGGGTCGTGAAAGCGGTGAAATGATAAAATGCCCCAAATTTTGAATGCTCATAACTATGAAGTCTTTTGTCCGACTCTTCTAAAACTTTCCAAAATTATGTATACATTCTATAAGAACAGAATGGCAAAATATAAACGTGAAAAATTACCTAGAAATACGTTTTCTTTTCTTAGAATTTTTTTTTCAGTCATTTTGTGGGGGCAAAAGTTCATCTTCACAGCAAAGCTTATATAAAACAACATTTAGTAGAATTATTAAATACACCCTTATGGAGGTAGTATGGAGCTTAAAATTTTGATTACCTTAACCGTGTTTGATAAATCTATCACCATAGTTTTCAATGTCAAAAAAGTAGTCCCTCTTTGAAACAGAAAGTACATGTGTTTTCACTTGATTTTTAAAGTGTGTTTTTATGCATGTTCTAAACACTCACTATGAAAATTAAGTGAGCTTCTACGTTGAAAATTGTTTGAACAAACTTATGTTACAATAAAATTGTGTCTATAAACATATTTCCTGGGCTAAACTGCTCATAACAAAAAATGGTAGTTTTATCAATATTCATCAAATTTCACTTTTTTGTGAAGTAATCTTAATAAATTATGATATAATATGTTATAACATTGGTTTTGATGTATGGCATGAATATTTATATGAAAAAATAATGAACTTTGAAAATTAAAATTTTATGAAATGTGCCGCTTAAGCGACCCCTTAATAATAATGAATTTAAAATATTTTCAGGCATTCCCCTTTGACCAATGGCCACATCCCTGTTGACATGGTCTATGAGCGGCACCGCAAGGTCTACCCTAGGTCTGGGTCTGAAACCCGTAGCGACCAGGTTCGTGAAACTTCACCAGAATCAAGGCACTCCAGTCATCCTACCATAAGATACACACGAGAAAACTATGCACGGTCAAAAAGTGCTGGCAGTTTTGGTAACGGGAGATATATTGAACATCCAGAACACCTTGTTTATGGGGTATCGAAACCAGAACCAAACTGGATGCTCTCGTCCCAGAAGCCACGTGAGCATAGATATCAACAAAGAAAGACATTTTATAGCAAGGACCCTGTGTCGGTTCTATATTCCCTTCCAGCATATGGTCGAAGTCATTCAGAAGGCAGTTATAGAATCTATGACTCTAACGTTAGCAAAGGGCGTTATATCCGCCAGAGGTCATATTCGCCTCATCGAAATGCGACTGTGAGCAAAATTCATCATGAGGATAACGTTATTCGTGCCATCCAGATGGGTTTAGAGAAGCGACACAGGGCCGTTAGACTGGCTCTCTATCAAATGCCTGATCCAGCAGACTATGAGTGGGAAATTTGATGATTTTGTTATTCTTACAAGGACAACTGGTACAGAAAAAACCCCCACTAAGCATTGATCAGGTTCTGCATTCTGTAACTTTGTTACTACTACATGTAGCTGTGCAAACGTTTTATACTGCTAATAACATGTATATGTATATGAAACCAGAAAAGGGCTGCGACCACTATATAGCTCATTACGTTGTTGACATTTTCTCGTGGTCTTAACATTTTTCTTGCTTGAAACGCCGTTACACACTTATGATGTTTATGGTAAGCAAAGGGTGAAGTGACTCTGATGAAATCCTGTCCTAGTAGAAGTAATGATATTGAAAATGGTCTGTATTGTTTTTTTTTACACAGCTATAAGAGAATGAATATCCTTTCATGGTTCTGGGGGTCATTTTTTTAACTTTTCTAGTATTTAATTAAAATTAAAAAACTACAATTTGTAATGGGATAAAAAAACAATAATTATGACGAAGTGCCATTAGAAGCTGAATGAGTTGCTCAGTAATTACACCTTCCAAGAAGCATTATTGTCACTCCATTTCATATTTCATAAATGCTGCAGTGAGACTGGTATCAATGAAAAACAAGAAAATACTGTCACCATAACTTACAACCACAACCTCACTTACCACCACTTGAGTTCAAGTCACCTTTGAACTTGAGTGGATGTATTTCTGGGGTTTTTTGTTATCACCAATTAAAATCTGAAAGCCTTTATACAGAGGACTGGTGTAGTCCAGTGGTAGGACTGGCAACTCCAGATCACTGGGTCACTTGTTCAAATAATGCTTAGGTCACTGCTAATTTATGTTACCCAGGTGAATAAAATGGTTCCTGTCAGGGTTTATTCAGATCGAAAATATGAATCCCCAGCAGCATGTCTCAACTGAGGAATAGACGAATATAACCAATGACCAGGGATAAGCATTTAAAAACACAAAACACACAATATATCGTCGGTCTTGTATTCAAATAGTGATATGATGATATATTTTTTTCAATATTTTATTCGTAATATGGTTTTTTTCTTAGTTGCACTTGTATCTGTTTACATTTTTTTTTTTTATTTATTCTTGTCCCATGCTGTGGACTGTAGATCTGTTTTGTGTTGTTTTGTTTTTAGAAAACCAGTCCATAGATATTACTGATCTGTTTTGCTGATGACAAATATTGCTTTTGTGTATTTTGTTTTTAATCTACATGTTGAGGGTAAATTTTATTGTTTATTCGTGTTTTCTTTTTACACTCTCTTTAAGACATCTGTGCAATAAAACCGTTTGATAAATCAAAATATTAAAGTTGCACAAAAGTGGACATATTTCGAAGATGACATGCTTTTTTTCCTCAATCATGCAAAAGGTTGGATTTTATTGTTATTAGATAAGCATAAATAAAAATGGTTTAGTGTACTTTGTTTGCAAGTATTCTGTTTTGTATTTATCAAAGCTTTACTCAAAAGAGGGAGCTTTTTAGTTACTGAATATAACTCTGAATTGTAAAATAAAATGTTTTCACTATGCTTGTGTGTGTTTCTTTTCCAAGATTTGATTCATCTACTGGAAGATTGTA
The DNA here is from genome assembly GCA_007844125.1 of Sinonovacula constricta. Classification (NCBI taxonomy): domain Eukaryota; kingdom Metazoa; phylum Mollusca; class Bivalvia; order Cardiida; family Solecurtidae; genus Sinonovacula; species Sinonovacula constricta. The sequence goes on from CM017561.1 coordinate 55,923,458, forward strand.
AATATTTATGGGCTTACAGCAGTTATTCTTGTTGTATCACATTTTATTAATATCATCACATTCAATATACAATATCTCTATAACAACTCATCTTAGAATTTTAACTTTAACATGTTGATATGCTTTTCATCACTAAGGCACCACATTAATATACCTTATCGTCAATATAAGGATGGAAATGTGTTGTATATTAAAGTATTAAAATGCCTATCTCACGAAAGGGCAACTATTGGTCCAAAATTTAGTGAACTTTTTTAAAATAAATAAAGATAAAAGGGCTTTTAAGCAGAACAAAATATAAACAAAAAACTCACATATCCATAGTGACGAAAGCCACTTGTGAAATAGTGTGGGCAAATCTGACGTAAACAAATTATTTGAATTAATATAAATGTTCCAAGATTTGATTAAAGCCAATCTTCAACAATTATTGTGGACTGCCCTGTTTCTGTATTAAGAATGTACAACTTTTCTGACGTATGCAAACCTAATAACAACATCAAACCCACATGAGACTGCCATTTTTTTGACCTAGTTACATGTAAAATATGTTTTTTTATCCAAAGTACAGGTTTGTTCAAAACTATTTTCCTTTCTTTATAGAAATTTAATTCTACAGAAACTATTTTTTAACTTGGAAACTAATATATTCAAATTATGCTGGTCTTCATTTGTCATGCCTTCTACTTGCAGCCATATGTAAAATAGTTCCAGTTGTAATCACACTGTGCCAAAAGAGAGAGAAGCATTTTTAACTAATATGGTGGAAATTTAACTAGTTTGTTATAATATATGGAAGTCATAATTCTTTTCCTGAAAAACATTGCAACAAGTTTCCTGGGATTGCAGATGACAGACTTCCGATCTGACCAATAAAAAAGTAGTTAACTTTGGGGAGTGTTTAAAGGCAGAATGATATTTGGCATAAATTACCAAAGCATTACATACAAGTTATTTTTCTTTTTATAGAGCATTTTCACTTTCACTAATGACAGTAAAGTTATTACACTTGTTACAAAAATACAATGACGTTATGAGGTAAATACATAAAAAACAAGAACACAAGAAAAGTCACTGAAACAGGTCAGTCACCAAAACAGGGCCATTCCATTATTCGGGTCATATTGAGATGTCATATAAAGTCTATCATGTGGTACAAGTAAGAATATGTTAGAAAAAATGTTGTACCTGTCATAGGCAAATATTCCACTTAAGAGCAGATCTGAATCTGTATTTTTCCCTGCTAAACTCCTTGCCACGTTGCAGACACATCTTTACAAATAAATCCGCATTTTTTCCCCTCTTCTTATTCTTATTCCCTCTTTTTCGTATATAAAGTATATAAAGTGACACTATTCATATTACATGTGTTACCTTGTGGGTATATTTACCAACTTCTTAAATATTTCCATGGTGACAAGATACTGTTGGAGATGGTATAGAAATAGTGAATGATAGCAAGAGAGTTCACTCTAAAGGAGATTGATATAGTTTCTGTAGAAAAAAAATGATATTCCAACTTTGCTTACCTAGCTGCAGCATGAACATAAAAAGTATGAGAATGGAATAAAATGAGAAAGTGAGCATTTGTTGAAAAAAACCATGCAAATTATATAAAAAATGAGAATATTTCTTATATGAATATTTCTTATATGAAAATAGCTATCCACAAGAGAAATAACACATTTTTTTCATTTTAAAAAAATGGGTTTTCATTCCATGCTTTTACAGTTCAGATAGCATTTTTTTTTTTCCTCAAATGATCAAGGTCTTAGAATCAATGTAAATGTAAAGTTTTTAGGAACAGTAAACTCAAATTCAACCAACAGTAATAACAACAACAACAATCTTAACTTATTTAACTTCATCAATTGCAACAACAAACACAGCATCCATTTCTTTAGAATCTGAATCTACAATGTGAGTGTTAAACATGTTTACAATGATTTCATCTTCGACTGGCATATCACATATTTCAACTAAACATCAGACAAAGGGTTAGCTTTGGTGATCACATTTACTGGCGTACTTGTCACTTCATGTTGACCTTTATTCTCCATGTCAACAAGTTCAAGGTTATTCATCTCAGAATGTCCTTGACCTTTGGCCTGTGCACTGTTAACTGGTATGTTGTATAAAACTGGTTCTGCTTTCTCGGTAAAAGGTTCCTTGCCTAGTGCCTTATCAATTTCATAAATCACATCAAGTCGCTCCATGTTCGTTAGATGGATGATGAGTTTTTGGAGAGTGTTTTTGGGTGATCTGCTCCAATCACAGAGAAAATCACGAATTTTCTGTACAGGGTCACTAGAATGCTCATCATACCTTTTCACTTGTTCATCTGTGTACCCCATCTCTCCTGTAGGTATTAAAAATTTAATGAAAAAATGCAACCAATCCAAACAAAATGGTAAAAGGGAAAACTGGCTAAACTGAGTGTTAGCTAGTCAGTGTCTGTTTCCTTAAACATCTTTAAAAACAAACCAAAATGCATTCATCAAAATGCATTACATTGTTACTTCTTTAACTGTCAGTTTACTAAAATAATATATTTTTTATTAACATATCAAAATGCAATATTAACAACTCTTTGCTTTTTCAAAGTGACAAATCAAAATATGTTTCCTTAAAGTGCCAGAGACTCAATTACGAATCATATTGCATTTTTCTATGCATAATGGACTTACTAACCAATCAAAATGTGTTTTACTAACCTGCTAGGCCTTTCCAATTTCTCCCCAGAACATTTGGCTCAGCAAGCATTGAACAGATATTCCAAATAACAGAGTAAGGAAGCTCTGTTACTTTCTTTGGCTCATTGTTCACAATTTTTGCATTGGAGGAAGTTTGAGGCTGAAGAAGATGCAAGGTTTGTTGCATACAAAGGAGGCTGAATTACAATTATCAGTAATATACGGAGGTAATCTAAATATAAATCTAAATAAAAAAAATGTAATAATAAAATATAAGAGTTAGAAATTTTATGAAATATTTTCTAAGTTATTAACGTTAATCCCCTTCCAACCTCATACATAGTATTTGGCTTCTGATTAACTATTTGGTACCTGAATCATAACATCCGGGGCCAAGGTCTTAAAGAGGTCCCCATCCACAAAATAAAAAAAAATCTCTAGTTTTAGTTCTCAAGCTTTAATCCCCAATACCGGTAATTGATATTTCACTTATTTTTCATTCACTTTCTGTCTTTACACGAAGGTTTTGAGTAACTATGTTTTTTATACCTCATTTAAACTAAGCAATCAACTTAAATGTTTAATGTTTCCTTAGATATAAGAAAATGTTTAAAAATTTCATTCCAAAAACATTTTTATCTAATAAATGTCTTGTTTTATATCATGCCCTGGGTGAAAGAGTGAGAATTACCAGTGAAAGAAAACCTTAACATTTCACTATTGCCCGCCGTAAACTGACTGGGTTATCATTTTCATCCTGGGTCCCAAGGGAGGTTATTGGGGACTACTGATTAAAATAAAGATTTTTAGACAAAATAAGCTCGAAATAAAAAGACAATTTGTCGATTTCACTGAATTACCATACTTTATTTCACTCAGGCTTACAGAAAATATTTTTACTCTTGTTATGTGAAAATATATTTTTCTATGACCATTTGTGAAATAAAATAGGACCATACACCAAAATTGATATTTTCTATATCTTAGGAGATTTAAAAAAAAAGGAACTTTCTTAGTTTTAATGACAAGAAAAACATTTTATTAATACTCCCCTGCTCATAAAAGTACCGTGCCTTAGTTTTTGAAAGACCAAAGAATTAATGTACAAATTATTCAAAGAACTATTGGTATTTCTTGACTTCCTCTTAGATAAAGCTTATATACATATATCCCATTTGTTTGTATATAATATATTTTTTTATCTTCGGACATTGCATAATGTTAGATTTCTCCTTAAATATTATCTGGGCATAAAGGATCCTAAAACAAGCAAAATGTAGTTTGCACATACTTGTCTCGATGAACAGCTACCAAAAAGCAGAAGTGAATATCTGACCTACTTAACACAATAACATTCGTAAAAAAACAATAGAGGGAGGACAGACATTGTGGATTTTTCCATTGTATAAATCATCATTTCTGAACTATACCTGTAAGGTCAAGTAATTTGTAGTAATCTGTAACACTCTTCTAGAGATCTTTGTCCCATTTATATAAATATAAAATATAAATACATAAATACACATGGCATACATTCCCACAGGCACAGTATGATCATTTTCCATGGTGTTCCATAGATAAAAGCACTGCTTGAAATTATCAGATTCCTACAAACCTAATAAATACTATTAAAAACTTTTAAGGTTAATACGTTTACACTTAATCAACAATGGTATCAAATTCTATTTATAACTGAACACGTTTTTTGTGTGCAAAAATGACCAAAATAATACAAAGTAGATGCCATTGTGTCCAAAATGCTTTACTGTCAGCAATTTTCAAACTTTAATCACTCACACATACACACACACAAAACCATAAAGTTACCTCAAAGTCTTTCTGCCTCCACATTGCAATGGGTTTCTGGTTGTCTATTCGCACCTGGCAGCAGTACTGGGGTCTTGTCTCATGGAGATCTACGATATGTAGTCGAGTTGGAGAGCTGCGTGGACACTGGTCCCCTAGAGGGCACTGGGCGCCCAGTACAAAATGTTCCAACATCACATGGCAAGCAGAGTACAGCCATGCGTACATCTCATGGTTCTTCATGCAGATGTTTTTGTCTTCCCTGTGAGAGTTAAAAAAGTGAAAATAAGCTCATACTAATAGACAAAATAAAACCATACAATATAAAGTACAAAGGTGGGGATGGCCAAAGTTTTGTTAACAAATATATTATTTCTTAACATGTGTATTTCCTGTTGCAAATCTGCTTGAAAACCTACCCACATGAAAGTACTGGTCCTTACCAGGACTCGAACCCACACAGTGCGGGGCTAAAAAGTCATAAGAGTAACAAGTCAGTGACTATCCATTGACTACCCACTGTGTAAGGGTACCCCCTATAATCAGAAATCTTCAGAAATGTGTATACACCCATTTAGATAAGCTACCCTCCTCAGGCTGTATTCATAAAGATTCTTAGTTGATCTAAGCTAACAAATTTTAAAGTCAATTTATTTTAAATTTCCATACAGGAAATTTCTTATATTAACAAGGTGTTACTTAACTTATACATATTTTTTTATTATCTCAAGAAGCATTTCAAAACTTAAGATTTTGTTTTCTTAGTTCAAGAGGGAAAACATAACTCCAGAGCATGTGTCGTTTGTATATATATATATGGGAATAAAGAAACGCAACTTTTAGTCGATACAAAAAAAGTTAATTTTGTTTTACTGTTGAAAAAACTTTGCTAAAATATGAGTCACAATTGCTAAGGAATATGATATGCTTAACAGTGTCTGAGAAAAGCATGCACAGAGCCACCAGAAACAGAATTTCGAAATGCACATGCTGCACTTGCAGTGCTGCTTATTTCATGAAATAATTGAGTATAGATCTGTAGTTGCATTTCTTTTTTTCCCTAGTATATAAGGCATATATTAAAACACTAGTTAAAGGGGGACAATTTTTAGAATACTCAATGACTAATCAATACCAGTTGTAAGCTAGAGAATGCACAATATCTATATCATCAAATTAACAAATGAGGTCTTATTTCAGAACAAAACAAAAAAGAATAAACAACAACAACCTCCTTATGATGAACTTTACACGATCTTCCACCTTCTCTTGCTTCGCAATAATTAAGAGTCCTTCATGTTGAAAACTGCAACAATAACCAATCAGAACAGAGAGATTTGCAGGTGTGTCGGACTGGGAAGCTAGGTAAAACATCAACTGCAGGAAAGTGAGGGTAGAAGTGCACTCGTTAAACTGTAAATACAACACAGAGTCTTTCTTCTCAGCAGGAACCAGCTCTTTTGATGCTGATGTCATGACACAGAAATACGGGAGAAAGTATTCCAGGATTTTATCACTAGTTTCTGTCTCAGGCCTCCGCAGTATGAGTCCGAAACTCTCCAGGAAGTCTAGGATGGACTTTGATTCAGAATGTCCGCAGAGTTTTGTCAGCGCGCCGGCTGGTATAAAGCCAGTAGCAATGGTACGGGACCAGGCGAGCTTATCCTCGTTAATTGTGGAGATGATTTTAAATAAGACGTCCAGTAAGATCTTCGGTTCCAAGATTACGTGAGACTCGATTTTGTGGATTTTCGAGTTGTTGTAAGGAGTGGCTTCTGTAAAAAAAAAAAAATGAACAGGAAATGTCTTTGCAACTGACATACGACCCTGAAGGTGCAATGACCTTAAATATGACCTTGACCTTAAGGAATGCACTTATAAATAGAATGAGGAAAGCACCTTCAAGTGTGTCAGAAAAATAGTGAAGTTTGTTTTAATGCCTGTGAAAAATGGCAGTTGAGGACGAGAGACTCATTTAGCAGGAGTAGCTGTTTATTATCACTGACCTTTAATATGACCTCAGGCTAATGGTTTCAATTGAAAATGCATGAAACCCCCTTAATTTTATGTCTGTAAGAAGTATTTGTCACACTGAAGTACTATAAGTAATGGAGCATTTATAGGTGAAACATAGATACGCGACCAACATACAGACGCGTGGAGGGACAGTGCTAACTGTTATATGAAACCCTTTGTGGTAGTTCTAATTTTCTGTTGGTTTAAAATAAACTGAAGTGACTAATTATGAACATTAAAGTTATGTCCAGCTAAAATGGTGGGGGAAGATCCCGAACAAAAGTCTGGGTAGAACCACCGACACACCATATGTCAGCTGGAAGACCTTCCCTTATTAAGTCTCTCTCCCTGAACAGGACTGGAACTTGTGCGGTAAGAGGCTAAGCAGTCAGAGGAATTACAAGGTGGCATCAATACCACCACACCACAGGAGGCCAAATTTATTTCAGTTTTTTTTTTTTTTAATTAGATATCAACAGAATTGTTTGCAGGTCCTGAATTGTTTCAGCTGTTTGGTTCTCAACTACAAGTTACTAAAAATTCTGAAACTTTAAAAAAGAAAAAAAAAAGTATTGATTACAAATAACCTACTTCCCAAGATGATCTCCCGGTTCATGATGAGGTATGTGAGAATGTCCTGATACACGTCATCTCCATACTGTGGTAACTTATGACGCATAATGCTCGTCAACTGAGTCTCCTTAATAAAGATCTCACCATTCCTCTGTGAGTAAAAATGATCTGACAGCAGCAATGATGGTTGAAGCACCCTCTGTCTCTGAATCGTTTCTATGACAACCTTCCATAGCAATGTCTGAAGTTGCTTTGATGCACTAATACCATCACAAGCCAAGGTCGAGGCCTTGAGATTAACAAGTTCTGGTCCAGACACGTTAAAAGTCTGTAATTGAGTATTAAATGGTGTATAAAACAATGCTCTCACTTCATCAACCATGTTTCTTGCCTCTGTACCACTGTCCAAAAGTCCGCAAGACATGATGACACATTCATCGCCCGCGAAGCTTCGTATTGTGTGTGATAAATTTTGCAGATGACTGAACTCACAAGCAGACGACCTCAGGAGCTTCCCGCCATTAAAGGTCAGAATGAAAATACTGGATTTTGTGAAGAGATAATGACAGCAACTGTGAAAGAAGCTATCATCTGATATGACAAACAGTTCAATATTTACAACAGTTCCCAGTGCATTCTGGGCACTAGGTGAATCACTCCCACATGCCTTGCAGCGCAAGTCACCCACACCTTTTTGAGAACATGAACTTGCCGAGGGCATATATGATGAAAAAGGGCTGCTTTGACTGCTTGCAGCATACATGTTAGCACAGGGTGGAGAAGTCACAACATTATCAGAGCAGTCAGTTGTCATTGAACAGAAACTGTATGAATATCCTGGCCCTTGACACATCAGTTCAATTTCCGACTCCTTTAGAATATAGTTAGCACATTTTTCAGCCTCACTGCCACAGATAAATATTCTGACTTTTGGCAGCTTAACTGTCTTTGGAAATGGTAAATGTTGTATCTCACTTTCATTGTTACTCAAACTTGGTGCCTCTTGACTGATGTAAATATTCATTGTCTGCACAGGTTTGTCGGGAGCCTTGGGTGGTTCTATTATTCCTGGTATTGGCGCAGAACCCCCACTCATGTGTTCCAGATCTCGTGCCGACTGCGGGGATGGCGAATGAGGTAGGGTGTCAGTGACATATTTGTCTGGCTTGTCACCATGGACACCAATGGGTTTCTGTGAGAATCCAATGGGTCGCTGCACAACCAGGCGTAAGAGAGAAGGTTTGTCGCTGATCAGGTCAAATGCCTGAAAATGCAAAGGACACCAAGTACAACCGCTGCCCGATGGTATTTTTTAAAAACAAGAGGGCTATGATGGGCAATGATCACTCACCTGATTGCCGTAGAAATTAATCTCATTTACTGTCGTTTATAACTGCATGATGAAACACTTTTTTCCCCCCACCCCCAAGCACTGCTAGGAGACAGTTAGAAAGTTAGGAGAGAAATAGTGTGAAAGAAAGGAGAGAGAGAGAGAAGAGGGGACATAAAGCAAATTGCAAAATTATAATTAATCATTATTGGGATGGGATTTGCCTGCATTTTGCCGATACTGTGCAGCGACATGTCTATCATTATAGCACAGGGGCACTTATGAGGTGCCCAGGGACAGAACCCGGCCAGTCCATTATACTGACACAGATGAGTCTGGCGTAATGCTGTCCCCTTAGCCCAGAGTGTTAGGAGGGAACCCACTACTACCAACGTTAAAGTCTTTGGTTTGACCTGGCCAGGGTTTGAACCCACGACCTCCTGATCCGCAAGCCGACACTCTACCACATGAGCTATTGCGACCGGTTAATCATAACTGGAGGAAGAACATGGAAATTTTTGCCAATACAGCAACTCAACCTGAAACAACCTGGGACTTACAGATTGTCGGCTATCAACACACTCCGCCCATCTCAGGTTCCATTGATGCCAACTTCAGAATAATTTCCGATTTTGTCCCATGCTCACATATTGACTTCTTAGTGCTTACTTTTATATCATCTCTGTAACATGGGGATACCTTAACCTTGTCCAGTTAATGGTTTATTACAATCAAGAATTGACATTTAAGTTTCTGTAAGAAGTAGCCCAAAGTTGAGCAAAACTTCTGAAAAAAGTGTTTCTGTAAGAGGGGCTAGATCCTTTGATGTTTGTTTTGTTTTTTGTTACATCACACCGACCCATTTATGTTCATATTGGGGACATCCAGCTAATTATAGATGGAGGAAGACCCCAAGACTTATGTCTGGGTAGAACCACCGATGCACTGCAGGGTAGCTGGAAAACCTCCCCACATGAAAGTTCTAGCCCAAATGGGACTCGAAAACACGTAGTGAGAGGCTGAGGAGTTACAAGTCAGTGACTCTAACCACTCAACCACCAGCATCCCGATCCTTGGATGATAATAAAATTTGGTTACATTTATAAAAAAAATAGGTAAATTTCTATAGAGTTCAGATATCAATAAACATTGGATTTCTTATTATATATTCATATGTTATTGTTATGCCTGAATATGTTATTGCTATGCCTGAATATCACAGGCTTGGCAGTTATAGCTAGAAAATAAACTATAGATGATAAATCCTAACACCTCAAGATAGGAGAGAAGTTTTCTAGTTCCATTGTTTTTAAGCATTTTGAAGCATTTTGATGTTCATGTGTTGTGATTTAATTTTTGATTGTTACATCGCCCCAACACATTTATGTTCATATTGGCGATGTCCAGTTAATTTTTGGTGGAGGAAGACCCCAGACTTACATCTGAACCACCAGTGCGACGAAGGTTAGTTGAAAAACCTCCAGACGTGAAAGTTCTTGCCCTAACCCGGACACAAACCCACGTGATGATTGGCTGAGAGACTCTTACCGCTCAGCCATGGCCAGCCCTTTAAAATTTTGAGTTAATGTGAAAAAATAAAAATCCTTTATGAATGATTTTAAATGTCATTATGGCATTATACTACTGCACCTCACTTGGTAGCCTAGGCAATCAGGTTTGAGCTCTTAACTGGCTGCAATTTTTTAAGTTCAAGGCTACAGTAACTTACGTCTGCATATGTCTGTATTGGAGTCCCATTGACGGAGCGAATCCAGTCACCTACATGCAGCTGGTTCTTGGCTGGGCCAGTCTTTGTCACACTCTCCACCAGGGTGTAGATGTCATAGGTGTCTTCATTCTAGAAATATTGATGTATGATGTCTTCATTGAAGTAATATATATGTGTGAAGTCAGAGGTGTCTTCATTTAAGTAATATATATGTGTGAAGTCAGAGGTGTTTTCATTTAAGTAATATATATGTGTGAAGTCAGAGGTGTCTTCATTTAAGTAATATATATGTGTGATGTCAGAGGTGTCTTCATTCCAGAAATACATATGTGTGATGTCAGAGATGTCTTCATTCCAGAAATACATATGTGTGATGACAGAGGTGTCTTCATTCCAGAAATACATATGTGTGATGTCAGAGATGTCTTCATTCCAGAAATACATATGTGTGATGTCAGAGGTGTCTTCATTCCAGAAATACATATGTGTCCTAGAAATGATTACATATTTTTAGGCCAATACAAGTATGTTGGTCATATACTTGTAAGTAAAAGTGATAAAGAAAACAGTTTTAGATTTTGTAATAAACTGAATACAGTCACAACCATACATGTACTTAAACATTCTGACTCTTAGAAGACTCATTTACATTAATTACTTGGCACACATTCATATATTTCAAACATTTAAAAGTGTATTTGTTAATGAATTTAATAGATTCACAGTCACTTATCCTTGTGTACAAATGCATAATATTTAATTCATTAAATGATTGCTTTCTACGCAAACACCTTTCTGGTTAGCGACAAGATGGTCAAGCACCTCTTGCTCCAAGCTGTCTGCATCAAGGATTTTGTTTCCTCATTCTGTTAAAGTGTTCTTGATATGTTTACCATCTGTACATTACACTCAAGGTCAAGTGAGTGCAACAACAACTTCTTGTACATATCACCATCCAGCAAATCAGTGTATTGTTTATAACTACTCTAATAGCATTACGTGAATTTGCACATGCACAGTTTTGAGGAATGTATTTCTTGTTTTATGTGACCCAAAACAAACCGGCAGCAACTATTAAAGTAATTATAGTGACCCTCACCTACTACTAGTGCAGAGGTACAAAATTTTGGGGTAGAACAGCTAGCACACTGCAGGACGGCTGGAAGTCTCCTTACATTTAAGTTTTGGCAGCAACCAGGACTTGAATCTGCACATGGGCAAGGGGAGTCAGAACTGTCTGACTATCTTTCAGTCAAAGGTAAAATGTGAAGATGGAGCCTTTTATTTCTGTAGTTTGAAAAGTGCAATGCTTTTGATTTTACTAACCCGTAGACAACAAAATCTTTGGAAGGACAAATAATTCTCATATGAACAAATATTATATTGTTACCCAGTTATCCTTGTGGTTTAACAAAGTTTTATTCTTTTTAGCTAATTTAAAAAAAAGTTGTCCATAGCCAGCCCCATTGACTTTTCTCAATGCTAGATAATGTCATGAAAATGCAGATTTTGAAGTCAAAAAGGGGGCATAACTCAGCCAAAATTAATTTTAGTATTTTGTGCCCTTGTGAAATGGGTTCCTCTTTTGACATTGAAAAAGAATTTCATGTTTGTAAAGAATCTTTTTTGATTATTTTTTAGAAAATGGATCTTAAACAAAAAGGTCAATGAAGATGCTTATGGCACTCATGACAAAAGCGCTGATTTTTGATTTGAAAAGTTGAGTTAAAAATGCAAATTAGTATAATTGTGTCTAGATAAGATATGTAAATGTCAGTGGCACTTAAGTCAACTTCCTGCCTTCAATTATTAAGAAAGAAAACATTTACCCACTGCAGGCCAGATTAGAGACCTCTCCAAATTTACGTTTTGCCTAATTGGAATTCATACCCACATGTTAGAGCGGCTAGGCATTGATACAGCTTGGCCTCTGTCAACCCCTCCATAATGACTGTTTTATGCCATTAATGCTCAAGGAAACATAAGTAGAGTTGCATAACTAGTTGGCCGAGTTTCAGGATAATTGGTGTGGAATTATGCCAGATGTATATGGCATGTTACATACATTGAATGCAGCACTATATCTGCTTTATGTGGACACTGTCTTCAGATAAATGAAAGATTACTGGTACAATGATAAACTGTACTTACATACAAAAATTCTTACCTTTACGGCTTTTACTTTAAACTTGAATCCAAAGCTTGGGTGCCCCTCCTTGTTCAGTTCAACCACATGGGTGTTCTTACCATCCCAAACTGCAAGCTGGGGTTTCTGAAATCAAAACAACGAACATCTTAAGTTCAATTTTAAAATTTAAAATTTATGTTAATTTTATAGTTAACTTACTTTAACCATGTGAAAGTATACATATATGTCTTGAAACATCTCAAGTCTTAGCAAATATTGTCATAAATTAAATAACAAATTTCAATTTATGTCAGAATGTAATCTATATGAAGAATAAAGAACATTTTTCATTAAAAATATTTTTGTATAAGTATCAAATATCTTGAAGTTAAATTAACTATTTCTGGTACAAATACACAGGTACATATAAAACTGGCTGCCTAGGTTTTTTAAGCTTTCGAACAAAGTAAAAGTTACATCAACATTATATCACCTTGCTTATGTTCTAAATTCTACACATGTGTACTTACATACATAGTACATATGTACGTGTTTCTCATTTATATGCTCTATATTTATGCTACAACCACTGCATATGGCTTTCTTAATCGTATCACAAGTTGAAAACTAAATTCAAATTGCTACTTCAGAATAACATGTGTGTTATAAGATAGAAACACATTCCCGCATTAAGTCCTTCGCCCCGAGCGGGACTCGAACCCACGCTGTGAAAGGCTAAGCAGTCAGAGAAGTTACAAATCAGCGACTCTACCACTACGCCATGGCCCCCCCCCCGATAGAAACAGTGTTAAAACATCCTATCATTGTTTATTATGTACATGTATGTTTATATGCTTGTGTATTCATGGACAGAATGATTACTTTGTATTTATGAAAAATGATTGATTAACCCCATCAACCTATTTCTTTTTATGCCACATCTGAGCTGAAGTAAGCAAATCATGCTGTTGCTGATAATGGTGGTGATGGTGATAGTGGTGATGATAATAAAAATAAAATAGATATGGTACCAATTTTCTAATAACATTCCTAAAGAAACAGGTTACAAATGTTGTCACAATGTTTTGTTTTTGAAATACATTGCATATGAAATTTATAGCAATTTCCTTTTAGTTTGGTGGTGGAAGACAGGCAAGAGTCTTGGTAGAACCACCAGCACACCGCAGTTAACTGGAAGGCCTTCCCACATTTAGTCCTTCACCCTGAACTGGACCAGGTGGTAAGAGGCTAACCGGTCAGGTGTTACAAGTCAGTGACTCTACCACTATGCCACGGCCGCCCCATTGTTGTTGTCACAATGACATTTATGATAATGTTAAAAATAGATTTTTTGTTTGTTTTCTGTTACATCGCACCAACACATTTATGGCCATATTAGTGATGTCCATTTAATTATTGATTGAGGAAGACCCCCAGACTTATGTCTGAGTAGAACCATCGGCGCAGGTTAGCTAGAAAAAATCTCCACATGAAATTTCTCACCCCGATTGCGATAGGAACCCATGCAGTGAGGCGCTGAGAAGTTTTAAGTCAGGAACTAACAGCTCGGCCACCGGTAAAAAAAAAAAATGACTTACAAAAAAAAAAAAAAATACTAAACAAGACAACATCGTGGGGGTATCCGAAAGAGCTAAAAACCCCACATGGAAACAATTCTTACAACCTTACCTGGAGATACAGATTACTGTTATCCTCTGGACATTGTTCACTTGATGGGTCAACGATCAGACTTGTATCTGGGCTGGTCAATTTCTGAGAGGTCATCTTGCCGCTGTTGCCGCAGTGACTGCAGGCCTGCGGTGACACAGGTGTGATAGAATGGGAAGGGCAGCTGCAGGTGCTCCGTATGGATACAGCACCTGTAGGGGCTGAAATATAGTCACATGATTAGTTCTTACGAATTATTTAGAAAAAAAGGACCATCCTATGTATAGGATAGAGTCTATTTGGGCTTTTCTATTGAAAATAGAAACCAAACAGAGCGCAGCCAAAAAAACCCGATAAATTGTCAATATAATTGTAATTGTCTAGATGTGTTCAAACTTGTCATCGCAAGGAGAGGAGTCAAGCCAGAATGCATGGCTTGTTGCACATGCGCAGTTGAAAACAAACCCATTTAGTAAAATAGATCGATCTATTTTGTTCATTGTAAAATAGAAAATTGAAAGCAGTTCTATTGAAATAAATCGCTGAGGAATATGAATTTTCATAGCTGCTGATTGGCTACAAATGTAGGGCAACTTCTAATGAAATGTAGCTATGTACAGTGCCAAGTGGATATCCCTTGCTAGCGTCTCAAGCACCAGATGGTACAGAGAGGTTTGAGCTGAGACAATTTGGCTCAAAGTTCATATAACCAATCATAAATATCTTATATCTATTTATGAAATATTCTCATTCTTAATTCAAACAGTGTCCAGAAATACATAGGCAGGACAGCTGAAATAAATTATACAGTGACATGATAATTATTCAAGAATATTCATAAAGAAGCAGAAAAAAAATAGATATGACTTTTCTAAAATCAAATGTAGAGTGGTTACTGGTTTCAAGTACAAACTGTATATAAATTTAAGAAATAAAATTAAAATGGCCCTTAATCGCTCACCTGATGACACAGGCTTTAAGTAGGCTCAAATCTGGCATCAAGTAATTAAGAGTTATTTACTTTAGAAATTTTTTGTGAAGATTGGACAATTAGTGTGGCCACTGGGTTGATAACATTTTCTAGATTTTTACCAAGTAACCTACTGAATCCACATGACTCACTTAAAACATATGTAAGATTTCATACTGGCAAACATGCTTGTCAAGTTTGGTGAAGACTAAGCCATCAATGTAGCCTCTTAAGTGTTTTCACAAGGTTTTTTCTAAAATGTAATCTAGAGACCTACTTTTTGACCCCACATGACCCAATAACGAACTCATCCAGGATTTCATGTAGACAAACATTCTGACTTAGTTAAATGAAGATTTGCCATGAAATGAGGCCTCTAGTGTGTTCACAAGCTTTTTCTAAGATTTGACCTAGTAACCTACTTTGTGACCCCACGTGACCCAGTTGCGAACTCATCCAAGATTTCATGTAGACAAATATTCTGACTAAGTTTGGTGAAGATTGGGCTATAAATGTGGTCTCAAGAGTGTACACAAGCTTTTTCTAAGATTTGACCTAGTGACTTACTTTATGACCTCATGAGACCCAATAATGAACTCATCCAAGATTTCATGTAGACAAACATTCTGACTAAGTTTAATTAAGATTGGCCTATAAATAGGGCCTCCAGTGTTTTCACAAGCTTTTTTTAAGATTTGACCTAGTGACCTACTTTTTGACCCCAGGTGACCCAGTAATAAAATCATCCAAGATTTCATGTAGACAAACATTCTGACCAAGTTTGATGAAGATTGGATAAAAATTGTGGCCTCTAGTGTGTTCACAAGGTAAAATGTTGACGACAAACAACGGACGACAGACGCGGGACGAAGCAGTATCACAAAAGCTCCCTTTGAGCACATTGTGCTCAGGTGAGCTAATAAAAAATGAAGTGCTTGTTCACAGAAAGGGCTGGCATAGCAAACAGTCAAATGATTAATTTTTATAAACAGTCATCAAGAAATATATTGCATTAATTAACTTGATTTTGAAAAAATCTTAACGTTATATATGGAATATTATATATATAAATAATTAGATATAAATTTAAAAAAATAAATAAAAAATGAAGGGTTATGTCCCTTTAATAGAAAACACTAGTTCAAATATTGATATCTGCCATAATCATTAATCTGTTTAATCTTGACCTAGATCTGCCACTGCTCCAAGAATCAATATGACACTTAACATGGCTAATAAAAAATTACCCAATATTGTGCAGCTTTTTTCAGTAACCAAGATCAAACCAAGTATCTGTTTATTGGCTTTATCTTCTCATCAACAGTATTTCAGTTATCTGGAGACGATGTCCACTTGAAGCAGATATAGTGTTGCTTTCACTGTGTATAGCATGTTTATTGGGCTTATCGTCCCACCAACAGTATTTCAGTTATCTGGAGACGAAGTCCAGTTGAAGCAGATACAGTACTGCTTTCACTGTGTATAGCATGTTTATTGGTTTTAACATCCCACCAACAGTATTTCAGTTATCTGGAGATGGTGTCCACTTGAAGCAGATATAGCGCTGCCTGTACAGTTATAGCATGCTGTGAACACCTGGCATGATACCACACTCAATCACATTAGCCTGACACCATGCCAACCAGTCGTGAAATTACCCTTATATTTGCTTCAGCATTAGCAAGGGAGCTATAACACTAACATTTTTAACGATTTTGGTATGTTACTAACCAGGGGCCTCCCGTACCAGGAGCAGACACTCTACCAATTGCGCTACCAAATCAGGTTGTCTAATTTTTATTGTGCTAGTTTGCAACTCTCTAGCCATTGGTATAAATAGACTCTTAATTACTTGTAAAATTCAATTCTTAATTACATAATCGCTGATCAATTTATTTTGCAAAACTGAATAAATCTTTTATTAAAATCAATCCCCCTTTATTGTCTTTACAATAGTAAGTAAAGTTCTAAATTATTGATATTTCACTCTGCCTGTAAAATAAGCAGGTGCTTAAATAATTGGATCATATTTACATTTAAAGAGCAGTTGAGTAGAAACATAACAACAGAAACATATAATTAAATTTACATCAATTTTTTGCATGACATTCAATGTCTGACAGAACAAGTACAAATGTAAGTCAAGAACATGGCCTCTTTTCAAATGGTCTTCCAATTAATTCAATAAGGTTGATTGAAAACTACACTGCATCATCTGGTAAACATTTAAATTCAGACACATGAACTTGTCTTCAAAGGTATTTATGTGCAGTAATGTATGCACAAAGGTAAACTGCAGCATATAATTATGTAAATTATGAAAGCCCACGCCAAATAACCTGTACTGTGACAAATATAATCTGCACTTTTCTAGTTGTTGGGGTTTAAACCACACTGATAATCTGTTAGTTGTTTGGAGGCAATGCACCATTCCACCTTTAGGTTCTCCTGAAAATAGATTTATCATTTCTAAAAAAATTATCTTTCCAACATTTAGATTGGATTTTCATCATCACAAGTTATGTCTCCCATATTACATATATATGCCTTTTGTCCAATTTTGTTACCATTATTTCAAATGAGTCAACAACAAAAAATATTCACATAATTCATAAAAAAAATTAATTATTCCAGTCATGAAATATCTTAAACAATTTTTGTTGAATCTTGCAATGTTTGGATTAGTTACAAAAACATTTACTTTATCCTGTGGTCTGCATTTTTGTGTTATTTTCTTATATGAGATCTGGGATTTTGCTGGCATTTTTGCCGATACTGTGCAACAACATTTTTATCATTATAGCACAGGAGCACCTATGAGGTGCCCAGGGACTGAAACCGGCCGGTCCATTATACTGACACCGACGAGTCAGGCGTAATGCTGTCCCCTTAGCCCCGAGCGTTAGGAGGTAAGCCACTACTACCAACTTTAAAGTCTCTGGTTTGACCCGGCCGGGGTTTGAACCCGCGACCTCCCTATCCGCAAGCCGACGCTCTACCTATTGAGCTATTGCGGCCGGTGAATGTGCTTTTAGACAAAAAGAGTTGTCACAGGACAGGGCACTTGACTTTTTCAGCAAGATAACACATGCATGCAAAACTTTAACCTGCATCTTTCACATATCCACCAAAATTGTCAAACAAGAGTAATATTTTTCCCAAAGTCCAACCTGGGCTCAAGATTATAAAACATTGAGCTGGAGTCAAGACCAACCATAATCATTTGTCTGATTTTAAATTCAAGGCAATGTCAAGGACAGTCGAATACATGTAGTTTTTCCTATTTATAGAAAAGTTTAAAATGTAAAATTCTTCCAAATGTAGTCTTTTTTTTACCTTCTTAAAAGAAGTGCTTTTACTTTCTGTAAAAAGTAGTATAATATCCTTCCACTAAACTTTACTGGTCATTTCTATCTCTAAACTTGAATTTTTTACCTGCTAAATAGTGGTTAACTTCTTAAACTTCCAATGATTTTAAATTCTCCAAAATAATGAGTTTTACATCCAAAATTGAGTGTATTTACTTTCTTCATAATGAATATTTTTACCTTTTTCCAAATGAGTGGTTTACCCTTACAAAAAGTTAACATAAATTAAGATTTAGCAATGTCATTGTTCATGTATGTGTAAATTGAAGTTTTATACAAATTAATGCCAACAAAAAAAAAGTATAAACCTCTCCATAGACATAATTATTTTATTGAACAAACTAACAACTGTTAAAAGCAATGACTCTACTATTCACAAGTCATCTCCACCTGCACTCAGCAATTTTATCACCCATGTAATCAGCAGTAAAACTTAGCTCGTAACACTGAAAAAAGAAACAAACTTACCAAACAGATTGAGCAGATGTTGAAAAATTCCTCCATTAAACATATTTTGATTATTTGATGATACTTATTTAACATCAATCGATCTTTACAACATGTCCTTGTCTCACAAACATTTTTATTTGATTTAACAGCTTACCACCTTCAAAACATATCCAATTACCCCAAAAATGATTTTTTTAAAACAAATTTGTTAAGGTTCCTCTCGAATAAACATTGCGTTGGAGGCTGCGTAATGAATACATGTACCTATTCTTCTTTACTGACTGCCCACACTAAATTCTGTCCTCATTTGTTTAGTGCATTTGCTTAGAGACACTTAAAGGTGGAGTTTCTCATTTTATAATGTATTTATGTATACACAATCATTCTTCTTTAGTGACTGCCCACACTAAATTCTGTCCTCATTTGGTTGTTTGCCTATGCTTAGATAGGTAAGTGAAACAAACAACTAACATTGGTTCTAAAAAAAAAAACAGAAAAAAATATTATCTTCTACTTTCAACCCATTTTCGGGTCTTCATCAGGATAAAAAAAACGAGTTCTCATTTACTGAAGTACTAAAAATTAGGAATCCAATGTCACATTGTGTATCTAAAAATAGATTTGGAGGAATCCTCTAAAAATAGAACATAAAATGTCAAATTATAGTATGTGCAAGTACAAATGAAAATATAAAAAGTTTGTTGTCTGATTTAATTATTGACCAAGTCCATAAATATTGAATCAATTATGGTGACCTGTGGTATTAGATTAACTTGTAATGATTTGCAGATGGAAATAAGTTTTGATGTTAAAGTTTTTTTCAGTTATGTTTACCCACCAAACATATTGACAAAGTAGCATTGTGTTTTATGCTCAGCACTTATGACGTTGTTCAACTTGTTTTTTATGCAAGGATAACATATTTAATATAAATCATAGAAAACACATTTATAATAAATAGCACATGTCAATACTTTGTCAAAACTTGTTGATAAAGGGATGGGATAGGACGGGATTTGCCAGCATTTTAGCCGATACTGTGCAGCGACATTTCTATCATTATAGCACATGGGCACTTACGAGGTGCCCAGGGACTAAACCCGGCCGGTCCATTATACTGACACTGACAAATCAGGCGTAATGCTGTCCCCTTAGCCCTGAGCATTAGGAGGGGGCCCCTGTGGCGTAGTGGTAGAGTCGCCGATTTGTAACTCCTCTGACTGCTTAGCCTCTCACCGCGTGGGTTCGATTCCCATTCTGGGCGAAGGACTTAATGTTGGAAGGTCTTCCAGCTGACTTGCAGTGCGCCGGGGGTTCTACCCAGACACGTGTCTGGGGTCTTCCTCCACCAAATAGCTGGACATACTATAATGATCATAACTGGTTGCTGCGATGTATCTCAAAAACAGAAAACAAAAATATATTTCATTTAGTGTTGTATTTTATGATCACATTTCCATCAAGGTTTAACAGGCTGGTCCCCATCTATTGATTATGCACAGCTACAGAATGCTTGTGTTTTTTTTAAATATATCCAAGCGACCAATTGTGATCATTATAGCGATGTCCAGTTCTTTTAAGGAGGAAGACTCCAGAAAAATGTCTGGGCAGAACCACTAGCACACTGCAAGTCAGCTTCATAATTATACTCTGCCTTTCACTGAAACATCTAGCATGGAAATATGTAAAAACTTTTTTTTGCTGCGCTAAAGTCACTTACAGTTATAAAGATCGGCACCTTCCTGAACCAGTTACTCAGTACTCGCTGCTAACAAAGTGAACAGAACAACTGAACTGATGATTAAATTTAGAATATGAAACAATGTTTAAAAAAAAAATTCTATGGTTTTGCAACAAAGAATTGTTGTCAAAAGTAAAAGCATCTTATATATATTAATCAAAATTTTGCTCCATCTCTTATGTTGAAAAACATATTATGTTTATTAAATCACAAAGAAGTTTGAGTCTAAATCAATGTCATTTTTTTCACTTCTAACATAATGAAAATGTATAAAATATACATCCAATACAAGCAGATTTCTAAAAAGTCTGAATCAAAATACAGAGATATCCTCCTTTAAGTTTCCTCATAATTTCCTTATGTCATGTAAGGAAAAGAAATTCAAACTTGTTTACAAAATTCTGTAAATGTTTATGACGAGGTTATACTGGTATATACCTGATCTTACTTGTAGATTACTACAGAGTACTTGTACACTGTATACTAAAATGTAATGATGTGATAAACCCAAGATTTTAACACAGGGTACCATATGTTTTATGTGTTTTTTAAGAAAAATGTTACAGCATCAAGATTATGCTTATTAAAGCGACATGCAGGTACTTTGGTGGAGGAACACCCAAGACAAATGTCCGGGTAGAACCACCAGCATATCAGCTGGGTGCTGTATATATGAATTAAGGGTATCAATTAGGTTAGTTTTAAAGGAGGTATCTGACAGTTTGCCTATATCTAATATATGTAACGATATCTGTCCTTTGTTTGGGGTATTTTCTTCAGAAACAATCATATGTTAGTCCAAGCTTTGACGATATTGAACTGTATCCCAATTTTAGGGCAGTTAAAATCATTAATCAGCAATTAAAATGTTCATTCTTTTCAAATCTATAAATAAATCATGATTGCGATTCCTGATTAAAATAGACATCAACGTCATAGCGGATGACGTGGATGAGCTAAAGCATAAGTGGTCACATGGTTTTCCTAGTTTAAAAATAGCTAACTGTGCAGCATGGCTCAGATTGGACATACATGTTTGTAATGACGATTGTGGCATTATGGTTCACTTTTCAGACAGGTGTAGGACATCAATAAAGAACATTTTGCGAGATCTGTTCACGTAACAATAGTTTATAAAATGTTCAATGTAACTATTTTGGGTCCAAACTGTTGGATACCACCTTTAATATAAATAAATGAAATCAGAGTTTGGATGATGATAACTTAATATGATTCTTTTATCTTTTTCTGCAAAATTGTATTAAAAAAATGTCCTTTTAAGCATCATTGTCTTGTTTATTTACTTTTTACTCATGGAAGTATTGGAATTCATCTACATTTGACTTTTTTCTGGTTATTTTTATAGAACTAGTATTTTACTTTGTCAGTGCTTTGCAAAACATATATTTTAATAAGACCTGCCCAAGACAATTTGCTCCTATTTTTTCTGAGCTAAATATATAAAGAAAATTTTGTTGTTTAATTAAAAAAGAGGCATAACGCTGCTAAAATTAATTTTGGGGTTACTGGCCTTTTCAAACTGGTTTCTCATTTAATAGTTAATAGTAAACATGTTTTCTAAGTTTAAGGTGAATGCCTCAACAATTTATCTCTACTTGGAACCAACCAGAGGGTTAGGTTTTACAAGGAACATTCTATAAATAGCATAAAGAGTGTTAGCCATTCCCATACCCCACCCACATTTAAATTAGGACAGAGGCATTTAATTATGCAGTGGGCGACATTTCCTCGATAAAATACAATTGTCACGACATGCACAACTAAATTTCACTAACTGTTAGCCTCCTACACATGTCTTAATTTATAGGCGGTATGCCACAGTTTGCGTTGATTAAATGTACATAAAAATATCCTTGTTTGGGGATGTTTGTAAATTATTTTTGCATAAACACAAAGGGTGAATAAATCACTTTAAATGTTCATTCTTTCCAAGTCTATAAATAAAAGAAGATTTTATCTAAAAATCAATATTGTCATCAGAGCAGATTGACTTGATGTGAGGTGTAATGCTTCACTTTTCATTTAGATGTAAGGCATCAATAAACAGCATTTTGCAATACCAGTTTAATTTAACAATACGGCTTGCGGATCGGAGGTCGTGGGTTCAAATCCCGGCTGGGTCAAACCAAAGACTTTAAAGTTGGTAGTAGTGTCAGTATAATGGACTGGCTGGGTTCATTCCCTGGGTACCTCATAAGTGCCCCTGTGCTATAATGATAGAAATGTCGCTGCACAGTATCGGCAAAAATGCCATCTAATCCAATCCCCATTCCTAGGAATCCTAATTTAACAATAATTAATTTGGTTGTTTGAGATTTTTTTTTGTCCAAACTCTGAGATACCACCTTTAAGGCCTAGACAAATAATGCAAATTCCAATCTACACAATTTGTGAAAATTCTAATGAGCCAAATCCTGCTTAATGAGCTATCTGAACAGTATCTGAACAGTTTGGTGCAGTATCTAACAATACATCTAGTTAATCCCTGTTGTTAGCAAATATTTATTGTATTGGCTAAGATTATTTCCACTCTTAACATTCTAAATAGTTTAACTAAGGAGTTTTGTTTATTGGGTTCATCGTCCTACCAACAGTATTTCAGATGGTGTCCACTTGAAGGAGATATAGTGCTGCTTTCAATGTGTATAGCATGCCATGAACACCTGGCATGTTACCACACCTAATCATATTATCCTGACACCGGGCCAACCAGTCATGGACCTAACCTTATATTTGCTTCAGCGTTAGCAAGGGAGCTATACCACTACCTTTTTTAACAACTTTGTTATGTCGCGGCCCGGGATTGAACCCGGGGCCTACAGAACCTGCAGCTGATGCTCTATCGATTGCACTATACCTAAGGAGTGCCAATGGCTACATCTTCTACACATCAAAGCCACACTGACTCCTTTGAAACAATGTAAAGTGGTACAACACTATTCTAAACAATGGTATATATATATGGTACAGAGTAGTGACCAAAGCAATAGCGACTGACCCCTCTTTGAACCTGATTTAAATCCAAATAAACTGGTAAGCGCCTGTATATACATCAAGAGCTGTCCATAGACAGCATGCTCTACTTTTTTGTTAGTTTTTGAAATACATTGCAGTGACCATTTATGATCATTATTGCAATGTCCAGTTTTTTTTATGAGGAAGGCCCGCAGACACATTTCTGGGTAGAACCACCAGTGCTCGCAAGTCAGCTGGAAGACCACACATTAAGTCCTTCACCCCAAAAAGGTGCTCGAACCCACACTGTGAGAGGCTAAGCAGTCAGAGGAGTTACAAATTGGCAACTCTACCACTGTGCCACAGGCGCCCCTCCCACTTTTCTGAGTGCTCACATGAGTATTATGAAAACTCCAAGTTAAAAAAAGGCATAAATATAGGAAAAGTTCAGACTATTTCTGCGATATGGCCAAATTCATTCCTTGATGGTTCTACTATTTTCTGGATCAAGGGGACCAAGGAGTGATAAGTGTCACTGCCTTGCAAGTCCTCAGCCCCAGACTGCAAGGTTCAAGTCCCTGTTAGGGTGAGAACCTTCATGTGGGGAGGTTTTCTAGCTTACCTGCAGTGGGACAGTGGTTTTAACCAGATGTAAGTCTGAGGTCTTGCTCCACCAACAATGAGCTGGATGTCGCCCATATGATTATGATATAATTATGTATGTGCGGAGTAACAAAAAACAATCTACTTTCTGGGACCTAACCACTCTGACATTGTGTCTTGTGCACATGGTCGCTTGTTTAAATTTGACAATGCTGAAAAATGGAGGAATGGTTATAGAGGGTTTTTGAACATTCGTCCCACAAGATTGAACAAATATATGTATGGAAATTGTGTTGATTTTTATGAATCTTATTTATTCCTTTGACAAAAAAAAAAGTAAAAAAGAGAGCTAATCCCAAATTTGGTTATTATGTGGATCAGAATAATGGCTTAGTGAAAAGTCCATGGAGTGAAGAAATTAGCATTGCCGAGCTTGTTTCAAGTTATCTTATCACACCTTATGTCTTTTTTCTAATAAATTATACACATAACCTGACAATACAGTTGGCATCACAGAAAAACATTATGCAATAACAGATATTACCAAATTCCATACATATGGCAGTTAAATGTTTGTTGGAGTTGACCCATTTACTAGATAGTTGTATGTTTATACTGGCTCTATTGATTGATCAATGATAAAAGTGTGATGTACGTGTAAAAACATTTATCAAAACATGCATTAAATAAAAACATAAACAGCCTTTGTAATGGCCTTTCTGAAATGGACTCGGCCCATATTTTACCCTTCGCTGTCACAGAAAATTTATTCATAGCCTCATTAACAATTTAATTTGAATAGGACCTATACAGTTATGAGTGAAATCAATATTAATCACTGTATATTCCCTTGTCTGTAAATGGAATAGGTATTCAATACATTTGCATTCTACCAATGTTATAACAACATGTAGCTTTTATTAATATTTAAACTATTGTTTTATCAACGTAAAATACAAAAATAAAGTTATTTAAATAAGCCTTTTTATTCTATTTTCATAAATAACCAACATAAAATTTTATTTGTTTTTGTTTGTTTTTTGGTTACATTGTACTGACACAATTATGGTCATACTGGTGATGTCCAGCTAATTATTGGTGGAGGAAGACCCAAGACTTATAAGTGGGTAGAAGCATTGGTGCACCACAGGTTAGCTGGAAAACCTCCTCACATTTAAGTTCTTATCCTGACCGGGACTCAAACCCACGCAGTATGGGGCAGAGGAGGTAAAAAACCTCTCGGCCAGGGGCTTACCCTAAAAATTGTAAGTTATATGTTAAGTTATATGCTGACTTCCTCTAGCAAAAGTAAAAGGAAGATTTTATAAACAACGCATTTAAAGTGATTTGATTGGCTAATAAGGCACAGCCAAAAAATGATATAGATTTCAGCAAGAAGCTCTGTGAAATGGCAATCATTTTGTTTTAACTTGGTCAATATAATTATTAATCAAAACAATCTCAGTTTTCAAACATTCACGGCATGAATTGGTAATGCGGGCTTTATACCAATATCACTTATCGGCCTGGGGCCGCAAAAGTGATATTGATATTGGCACTGTTTTAAAGGCAGGTGCTTTTTTTATAGGACTAATAACGTAAAGTTATTTAATAATTAGCAACAAAGAGTGTAGATCCTGATCGCAAGACTGATATGGATCTACACAATTTATCTAAGTCAGATCATTTTCTACTTACCAGGCTAAGAATATTAAGGCATGTTCTAGAAGGACACAACACAATTTGAGGAATATTTATTTAACTTAATTTAGAAACTAACGGTCCATCACACTTAACAGTGAATTTTTTGTGCATATACATGTATATTCTACACTAAAAACATACCCAAAATTTTTTAAAAATTTTATGAAAATGATTATATACAAGATTACATATGAGGTGAATTTAACTCTTTCATTCATAGTAATTATATATAATTTTGAAATTTTACCTAGTTTTTTAAAATATTTTCATTAAAACAGTTTAAAGTATTTCTAATACATGTATTTTTTATCATTTGATAGTGAATCCATGGTCAAACCAGTCAACAACAACAACAACAAAAAACACACACAAAAAACAAAAAAAAACAAAAAAAAACAAAACACCCTAGGTAGTGCAGATTTTACTAAAGATAAGACTAATAATTGTGACTTCTCCACAACGGCGTAAAATGGCCAATGCATGAGGTAAAGGGTTTAATGCTAAGATGGCTTAGGGATGGGATTATCTGGCATTTTTGCAAATACTGTGCAGCAACATTTCTATCATTATAGCACACGGCACTTATGAGGTGCCCAGGGACTGAACCCGGCCAGTCCATTATACTGACACCAACTAGTCAGGCATAATGCTGTCCCCTTAGCCCAGAGCATTAGGAGGGAAGCCACTACTACCAACTTTTAAGTCTTTGGTTTGACCAGGCCTGGGTTTGAACCTGCAACCTCCTGATCCTCAAGCTAACGCTCTACCAATTGAGCTATTGCGGCCAGTGTAAGATGGCTAAGTACAAAACACTCGGGCAATTTATGCAGATCCAGATTAGCTAGCTCACAATAGGAAGCTTCTGGATCAAAATCTGCACCATTTGCTTTAGAGTCAATAGCAAAATTATTTGCTGTCTATGCATTTAGTTGATAGCCAATATTTTGTATTGTCTATTTATAAATGTATTGTCTATTTATAAATGTATTGTCTATTTATAAATGTATTGTCTATTTATATGTCTATTTATAAATGTATTGTCTATTTATAACTGTAGTGTGCTTATGCTTCATGCATGTTATACAAGTAATCAGATATTTATCTATAAAAGGTGGTATACGACAGTTTGGACCATTTGTTTATCTCCAATAACCAAATAAATTATAGCTACCTGAAAAGATCCTGCGAAATGCTGTTTTTTTGTGTCTTACATTTATGTGAAAAGTAAAGCACAACACCCACTAGTCATTACATAAAATGTATTTCCTATCTTAGCCATGCTGCAAGGTAAGCTATTTTTTAAATGAGAGACCTATGTCACCACTTTTGAGATCATGTTAAATGATCATCCAGGTAATCAGATGTGATATCGATATCTTTTATGCTGAAAATGCATTCCATAAGAGACCCCACTCTCAAGAGGGGCACAATTATCAATCCACTAGATTTGTGTGTTTTTTTATTTTTGTTTTGTTAGATCACAGCAATACAATTATGGTCACACTGGCAACGACCAGCTAATTATTGGTTGTGGAAGATCCCAGACTTACGTTTCATTAGAAACGATAAGTGCACTGCTGGTTAGCTGGATCAATAAATTTAATGTTCCACTATTACCAGTTATCCATGCTAACTAAAAGGCAGACACAGTGCTGCCTTCATTGTGATTGCCTGCTAGGAAAGCCTGATGTGATACCAAACACTGTCATATTATCTTGAAACCGGGCTGACCAATTGTGGACCTCAATCTTGGTACCATAGTAACAGTGACCAAGAGACATTACAAGTTAACCACTAATATTTTTATTTGAGTTCTGTAGGTTTCATCAAGGCTTGAACCAGGGGCCTTGCAAACTTGGACCCAACACTCTATCTACCGCCTTACCTCTATTTTATATAGGTTTGTACATGGAAGGCCGGACAGAAAAAAAAAATCAATCACTTGATCTGTATGCAGATATATTTATATATTTGTGAATTGATTATGTTTCTTTATAGGCAAATGTGTTACACACAAATTACCTTTCATGCTTCAAATTTACATGCCAAAATTTTCATGATTATACTCATGTTAAAAAAAATGGAAAAAAATCCAATCGCTCAACAGGTCCATAGAGAGTCTCCCTCAGTTATCTGAGTGTTCAAATGACAAGGAACAAATAAGTCGATGGAACAAAACAGTCAGCACACAACAGTACCCCACATCAGTAGGGGTAAATCTGAATGCAGTACTGCAAACAATTTCTCCAATGATTAATCGGCACCAATTGAATCGCTGTATTGACTCTTCAGCAAAGAGGTGTTTTTCTTTCTTTGCATGATTTTTTTCAAACAATTGAACCAAATGTTCTACGCACGAGATGTCTAACTTAAATGATTTATTATGACATGTGAAATCAGAAGGTGGTGCTTGTGTGGTAGTGGTAGAGTCGCTGACTGGTTATTCATTTGACTAGTGAGGCTCTCACTTAGTTGCTTCAAGTCCCATTCAGACTGGAAGACTTAATGTGGGAAAGTCTTCCAACTGACCTATGTTGTGCCAGTGGTTCTACCCAGACATTTGTCTGGGGTCTTCCTCGACAAATATGGCTGGATATTGCTATTATGATCATAACTGGTTCCTGTGATGCAATTAAAAAACAAAATTGAAAATCAGAATACATGTATTAAACTAACTTTACCTGTATTCTACTCAGAAGCTAAATTACATCAAACTTATTTATTTTAGAAGTTAATGAAAAGGGACCCCATGCTGTTATTTATAGGGAATATTTATTTTAGATTTTATATAAAATAAAAAAAATTGTTATTATTCTATAATAATATCCATTCAAATTGGCCATAACCTACTTATATTTAAAAGGGCTGTGAAATTTGGCCAAGTGTTTTCCTGGAAAAACCCAACTCAAAATAGTTTCAACAGTTGCAATTTAAGCTGATCCATTTCTGACAATAAACCTTTTTCTTTTAATTTTAGCAGCAGAAAAATATACTACAGGTATTACTATTTTTATTTTATTTTGGGTTTTACTGCACACTTCATACTACGTACAGCGCCGAATAGAATTAAATTTAACATGAAAAGAGTATAGTCAGGTTAAATTTGAATACATGACAAACTACAGGTAAAGTTTGATACAAAAACATACAGCATAATTAATATCTTGACTTCAGTTTACATAGAAAAGTGTTGGAACAATTAATCAAAGTAACATGACTAAATAATTTAATTAGTCCAAGGAATAGCTTAGAATTCTTTACAATTATAAAATAAATAAGTATTTTGTTTTTTTAATACCTCATAGCAACCAATTATAATCAATAAAGCAATGGCCAGCTATTTTAAAAGAAGAAGACTGTCAACTGTCTGGGTAGAACTGGTGCACCAAATGTCCACTACAAGACATTCCCAAATAAAGTTATTTGGTCGAACCAGACTCGAAGCGATGCTAAGCAGTCATAGGAATTACAAATTGGCAACTACACAACAACATTTATATCTTTGCTATGATTTTATGTACAAATAATCTTGACCTAGACCAAACCTAGACCCCCAAACAAACATCTACGAAAAGCCACTAAAACACAGCAGTTCACCGGAAAGGCCTTCTCACTTTCTGTTATTGTTCTAACTTTAGCAATGGCATAACAAACCCATACGCTGTAAAAGAGATACATGTTAGTGTTTCTTACCACTTGCCCATGTGCTAGCTATAGGAGATGTTAACTATCATATTTATACATTTAAAGATATAAAGATATACCAGACAAGGTAGCACAATCGCCAGAGTGTCGGTTCCAGGTTTGGGAGGCCCCGTGTTTAATACTGGGCCACGACATACCAAAGTCATTAAAAATGGTAGTGGTATAGCTCCCTTGCTAATGCTCAAGCAAATATAAGGGAAGTTCCATGACTGGTTGGACTGGTGTCACAATAATGTGACTGGGTGAGGTATAATGCCAGGTGTTCATGGCATGCTATATACACTGAAGGCAACCCTATGTCTGCTTCGAATGGACACAGTCTCCAGATAACTGAAATACGGTTGACGGGACAATAAACCCAATAAAGAAACAAACAAACATTTAAAGGTTTGCAGATGCAGAAATTTTGTATCCTATATTAAGACGTGCAATACTCAAACTTTCTAACCTTGGGTCCCCAAAGTAGTGCTGACTTCCTTTTAACTTGTTTCAAATATGGCAATTTTAAAAAAACATACTTTTAAAAAGATGACATATTTGATTATTCATTCTTATATTTTTTTTTTCATTTTAAAAATGGATACAATATACCATGCTACAGTATCGTCAATTTTAAAACCCCCAACAAGCTTCCAGTAAGTTCTACTGTTTTAAACATAAGCTTTATGGGGTTGCTCATGGCCGAGCAGTACAGCCACTGTTTTGAAACTTCTCTGACTATGAGTAGAGTCCAGGTCAAGTTAAAAAAACTAATTAATATGTCTTCCAGTTGACCTTCAATGAAGAAATACTGCCTGAAGTCTACCCATACATGTGAACTTTTACTGCGGCCAAAGTGGGAGATTTCCATTTGCAAAGTGCGAGATTTGTTATTTTCACACAAAAGAAAGATATCTGTTTTCAAGTCGGGAGATTTTTTAAAATGTTTAAAACACAACTCATTTAAAAAAAATTTTGATCCTTAATAGAAGAAGTGTCTCTCCAAAAGTGGGAGAGTTCACATGTATGTCTACCACAACTTTATGCTTATGCCACTTTTATGACCATATATGTGTCAATGCAAAATATTTCAAACAAACATGACATGTTAAGCAAAGTGTGCAACTGACATGCTAAACTTTCAACAACAACAAAATTGTTTACCTTTACTACTGAAAATCATTCTTCTTTTTTTAATCCGGACAACACATTTAGCTACATTACTCCAAAGAAATGAATCCTGAAACACAGCTATATTAAAATATCTGTTGCTGAGTAAATCCTAAATCTCTGGTCCATCACCTAATCATGCACAATGTAAGTTTAGGAAAATGTCACTGGAACATTACTGCTGATGTGCACAACCTTGTCCAAAGCCTATTACCCTGTCAGACTAAGTATGCAAAACCAGCACCCAAACACTAATGCAGATATGCACAGTCATGGATAGAGTCTAACACGTAAGTCTTACAAAGTCACACTCAAGTACTGGTGCAGATATGCACAGTCTTGCCCACTACTAGGTCTCACAGTCACCTAAACATAATATAGATGCACCTCTTCATCATGTTGTGTAAAGTGTCACCAAAAGATAAGTGCAGGTCCACCAATTTTTCTACAACACCATGTTGTGTAAAATGTCACAAAAAGATAAGTGCAGGTCCACCTCTTTTTCTACAACACCATGTTGTGTAAAGTGTCATAAAAATGTAAATGCAGGTCCACCAATTTTTCTACAACACCATGTTGTGTAAAGTGTCACCAAAAGTGCAGGTCCATCTCTTTTTTTACAACAACATGTTGTGTAAAATGTCACAAAAAACAAAAACTAAGGTCCACCTCTTTTTCTACAACACCATGTTCTGTAAACATTCACATAAACATAATTTGAGATGCACCTTTTTCTATAACACCATGTTTCATAAACTGTCACATAAACATCAATTGAGGTACACCTCTTTTTCTATAACACCATCTTTGGTAAACTGTCACATAAACATGAATTGATATACACCTCTTTTTCTACAACATCATCTTTGGTAAACTGTCACATAAACATGAATTGATAAACACTCTTTTTCTACAACACCATCTTTGGTAAACTGTCACATAAACATGAATTGATATACACCTCTTTTTCTACAACACCATCTTTGGTTAACTGTCACATAAACAAGATTTCATATACACTCTTTTTCTACAATACCATCTTTGGTAAACTGTCACATAAACATGAATTGAGGTACACCTCTTTTTCTACAAAAAAAAAATCTTCAGTAAACTGTCACATAAGCATGAAATGAGGTACCTCTCTTTTTCTATAACACCATATTCTGTAAAGTGTCACCAAACACTAGTGCAGATACACTAAACCAGCATAAACCCTTCCTAATCAGAATTCCCACTATCTCGATTTTATAGTTTTACTGTTTACTTAACAGCAGTAATTTGGCGCGGATCATGTAGACTTCCAATAATGCCAGGTCCTGTCTGTATTTTCTGCTGTGTTTAGGCCCACTTCCATCCATATCAGTTCTCTGTTGATTGGGTAGGCTATTGATCAATAGGTGTTCTTTGATAGAAATAATCCCCCTACCCTGCTGACCCAACCTCACGACCTCTTTCCTTCCATGTCATGATAATGAAGGAAAATCTTCTTATCTCTGCAGGTTAGTGATTGATTTGATTAGAATTTATCTCAGCTGGCTTTTTCTTTATTGGTTTAATTGTAAATTATCTCAGCTGGCTTTTTCTTCATTGGTTTAATTGGAATTTATCTCAGCTGGCCTTTACTTTATTGGTTAAATTGGAATTAATCTTAAGATACCCATAGTTTTTTTTACTAATTTGATTAACTAGAATTCATCTCAGCTGTTTTATTCCTAATTGGTTTAATTGGACTTTATCACTGCTAGCCCATTTTAATAAGTTTTAATTGAAATTTATCTCAGCATGCTTAGAGATGATGCAGAAGGAGACTCCATTTTACAAGTAGACTAAGGCTTCATGTACGATGTCATTACTGATTCTTAGCCCCATTTCTCAGCCCATTATGGACTGCTTCCCAATGCCCCAAAAATATGAAAATTCCCTAAATAACAAATGTAAAAGTATTTATGACCAGTAAATAGATAAACATTCCTCAAAAAATACCAGACACCACTGAGGCTAACCAATTTCAGTTAGATTTTCCACTGATACATGCCAACCAGTGTTTTTGGCATCTATTGAAACTTCAGTGTCGGCCCTTTTAAAGGAATTCAACTGAATAACCATTAACAGGTCTGATCTGTATTAAACAGTTATAGAAATAAGTATCTTATATTTATCCAAAAACTTCAGGTGGTAAAAGAAAAAAAAAACACTTGATGTAAGTATGCACCTGCAATATCAATAAATACATCAGCTTAAAATCTAAGATGCTCACCACAATGTCTACCTACATCACAATAAAACTATCTCCGGCAACATTCCAGAGTTGTACAGGTTTAATCAATATAAACTAAGCTGCTGTTTAAAATCTGGATATAATGAGGACAGTCCACTAGTCCCTGTGGACAATATAGATGTGGCCATTGTATGACCCAGCTTGTCTAAGTAGTATCCTGCTAAGTCGCAGGCAAACATATCCATAGCTAGTTTGTTTATTTTGTTTTTGAGATACATCATGGTGACCAATTATGATCATTATAGTGACATTCAGCTGTTTTTGTTGGAGGAAGACCCCAGGCAAATGCTGGGGTAGAACCACAGGTCTTCTGGCATACCTTCCCATATTAAGTTCTTTGCCTCAAACGGGACTCAAACCCACGCAGTGGCGAATCTACCACTACACCACTGGCGCCCCCCATAACCATAGCTGTAAGAGGCCATTTCTGTTTGCCAAAACATTCATTTCAATCAACAAATTTCAAAAACACTAATTGGTAACCATTAACCATTGGAAACTGTTTATTAATTGAATTCGTTTTCTAACTAGGTTTCATCTGACCAAATACCTTTCAGTTATCTGGAGATAATGTAAACATGAAGAAAATATAGTGATGCCTTCATTGTGAAATAACAACATAAACACCTGTGTGATACCCAGTCAAATTATTATGACACTGCATGGGCTGACCAGTGCCTCTGGGAACTACCATTTATATAATTTAGTTATAATTTCTAAAGAGTAAGCAAGGTAACTTTACCACTACCAGTTAAATTTTGTCTATTTTGCAATATTTGCAATTGGATTCTGAGCAGGGGGCATCTCATATATGCCCATACTTAACTGGCGCTGAGTGAAACAAGTAATGAAATTAGACAGTAGAAGGGAGTATTCACTAACAAGTCCAAGATCCATCAACAATTAATTTTAAAATATTTAATTCAATGGCAGCTTTTTTGTGTTCCATATGAACCCAAAATGACCAAAAAATTATAGCCACTTATCATGATAAGTGAAATTATGAGACTAAAAAAATTATAGCCTCTAATCATAATAATTGCAATTATGAGACCAACAAATTAATAGCCTCTAATCATAATAAGTGCAATTATGAGACCCCAAAAAAAGCCTCTAATCATAGTAAGTGCAATAATGAGAACATATTCCTAGTAAACTGGCTGAGGGGTCTCCATGGTGTAGTGCTAGTCGGTTGACTTGAAATTCCAACGACTGTTTACCCTCTCACTGGGTGGTTTCTAGTCTTGTTCAGGTGAAGAACTTAATGTGAAAAGGCTTGCAGACAATTGCACTATAGTTTATTGCAAAATCAACTGTTTTTCAAATTCCATTTTGTGAGTGTTAAAATTGATTCCTGAATATTTTTCTACCTCCTACTGAAATAATGTATTACTTAAACACCTATCATTCTGATATAATCTTAGTGGTCTAAGACTAAAAACCTTTCTTATATGTTTGTTTATTGGGTTTTTCGTCCCACCAACAGTATTTCAATTAACTAGAGATGGCATGGTGTTCTCTTGAAGCAGATATAGTGCTGCCTTCACTTTTTAAGCATGCTGTAAACACCTGGCATGATACCACATCCAGTCACATTATCCTGACACCGGGTCAACCAGTCGTGAAACTACCCTTATACTTGCTTGAGCAATAGCAAGGGAGCTATACCACTACAATTTTTTATGACTATGTCACAGCTGGGTTCAAACGTAGGGCCTCCTGTACCTGGAGCCAACACTCTACCGATTGTTCATGCAGGTCAGGTTTTCAAATATGTTACATTCATGTATATAATGTACTTAGTGAGGAAGTAATACAGAAGTATCATTTCCTTTACTTGGTATTGTTGATGCCTTAACTCTTCACTAGCTAACCATGAATTGTTTATTGTTTATTGTTTATTGGGTTTATTATCCCACCAACAGTATTTCAGTTATCTGGAGACGGTGTCCACTTGAAGCAGATATAGTGCTGCCTTCACTGTGTATAGCATGCCACGAACACCCAGTCCCATTATCCTGACACCGGGCCAACCAGTCGTGGAACTACCCTTATATTTGCTTGAGCGTTAGCAAGGGAGCTATACCACTACCATTTTTAACGACTTTGGTATGTCGCGGCCCGGGATCAAACCCGGGGCCTCCCGTACCTGGAGCCGACGCTCTACTGATTGCGCTACCAGGTCCGGTTAACCATGAATTGGTCCGGCTTAGGCAAATAGTACACATTATTTGCTGCAGAGTCTCAAAGGTGCTATCCGACAATTTGGACTCAAGTTCTGTTTCTCAAAACAACCAAATAAATTATTGTTACCTTAAAAGATCTTGCAAATGCTGTTTATTTACACTACATCTATGTGAAAAGTGAAGCATAAGACCCCACTTGTAATTACAAACATGTATTTCCTATCCAGGCCAACCAGTCGTGGAACAACCCTTATATCTGCATGAGTGTTAGAAGGGAGCTATATCACTACCATTTTAAATGACTTTGGTATGTCGTGGCAGGGGACCGAACCCAAGTCCTGCGGTACCTGGAGCCGAGGCTCTACCGGTTGCGCTACCAGCTCCGGTAATTGTTTTATTTGTTGAGAATGATCTAAAAACCAAACTGCAGCAGTGTAGACGTTTTATATTGATATATATATTAATGTACATATTGTTCCTTGTGAGGAAGTAATGCAGATATATGATTTCCTTATTATTATGCCTTGTAACAATAGTACAATAAGGGGAAAAAAAGATTTCTTATCTAGTTTATTTTTTGTGTTCAACATCCTACAAACAATCCTTCAGACATCAGTAGATGGTGTTTCCTTCAAACTGCCTATACTGCGATAGCCTGCCGTGTAAACTTGACAGGTTGTGTGTGTTTTTTTAAATACATCACATTGACCAATTATGATCATTATAGCAACATCCAGCTACTTTGGTGGCGGGAGACCTCAGACATGTCTGGGTAGAACCACCTAGCCACCGCATGACAGCTGGAAGAACTTCCAACATATAAATCCTTCACTTTAAATGAGACTCGAACCCATGAGGGTCTATCCAGACATTAATTGACTGGGGTCTCCCTCCACCAAAAAGCTGGATGTTGCTATAATGATCATAATTGGTAGCTGCAATGTATGTCAAAAACAACACTTAAATGAAACCACAAGACCTACTTTACACAAAAGGATACATGGTGCTTGTGTGTTATAAGATTTGTAAGAACTTGGCCACTTTATCCAATCAGTGCAAGTGTAAGTCACAAGATCTACTTTACAAAAAAAGATCACATGCTGTGTGCTTGTGATACTTGTTTGAAAATACTTGAACTAGTTATGAATGCGGGGTGAAAGTTACATTAAAACTGCAGATAGGTCCATTGTATTATCAAAATATAATAACTCAATTGTCAAGCAGGCTAACCTGGATCTAAACTATTTGCCACAGTCGTTACAAGCAGGAAGCAGGCTGATTTAAATCTAAACTATTTGCCACAGTCGTTTCCAGCAGGACGCAGGTTGATCTGGATCTAAACTATTTGCCACAGTCGTTTCCAGCAGGAAGCAGGCTGACCTAGATCTAAGCTATTTGCGTGAGTCGTTTCCAGCAGGAAGCAGGCTGATTTGTATCTAAACTATTTGCCACAGTTGTTTTCAGCAGGAAGCAGGCTGACCTAGATCTAAACTATTTGCCACAGTCGTTTCCAGCAGGAAGCAGGCTGACCTGGATCTAAACTATTTGCCAAAGTCGTTTCCAGCAGGAAGCAGGCTGATCTAGATCTAAACTATTTGCCACAGTCGTTACAAGCAGGAAGCAGGCTGATTTAAATCTAAACTATTTGCCACAGTCGTTTCCAGCAGGAAGCAGGCTGATTTAAATCTAAACTATTTGCCACAGTCGTTTCCAGCAGGAAGCAGGCTGATTTGGATCTAAACTATTTGCCACAGTCGTTTCCAGCAGGAAGCAGGCTGATTTGGATCTAAACTATTTGCCACAGTCGTTTCCAGCAGGAAGCAGGCTGATTTGGATCTAAACTATTTGCATGAGTCGTTTCCAGCAGGAAGCAGGCTGATTTGGATCTAAACTATTTGCCACAGTCATTCCAGCAGGAAGCAGGCTGATCTGGATCTAAACTATTTGCCACAGTCGTTCCAGCAGGAAGCAGGCTGATCTGGATCTAAACTATTTGCGTAAGTCGTTTCCAACAGGAAGCAGGCTGATTTGGATGTAAACTATTTGCCACAGTCGTTACAAGCAGGAAGCAGGCTGATTTGGATCTAAACTATTTGCCACAGTCATTTCCAGCAGGAAGCAGGCTGACCTGGATCTAAACTATTTGCCACAGTCGTTTCCAGCAGGAAGCAGGCTGATCTAGATCTAAACTATTTGCCACAGTCGTTTCCAGCAGGAAGCAGGCTGACCTAGATCTAAACTATTTGCCACAGTCGTTACAAGCAGGAAGCAGGCTGATTTAAATCTAAACTATTTGCCACAGTCGTTTCCAGCAGGAAGCAGGCTAATTTAAATCTAAACTATTTGCCACAGTCGTTTCCAGCAGGAAGCAGGCTGATTTGGATCTAAACTATTTGCCACAGTCGTTTCCAGCAGGAAGCAGGCTGATTTGGATCTAAACTATTTGCCACAGTCGTTTCCAGCAGGAAGCAGGCTGATTTGGATCTAAACTATTTGCATGAGTCGTTTCCAGCAGGAAGCAGGCTGATTTGGATCTAAACTATTTGCCACAGTCATTCCAGCAGGAAGCAGGTTGATCTGGATCTAAACTATTTGCCACAGTCGTTCCAGCAGGAAGCAGGCTGATCTGGATCTAAACTATTTGCGTAAGTCGTTTCCAGCAGGAAGCAGGCTGATTTGGATGTAAACTATTTGCCACAGTCGTTACAAGCAGGAAGCAGGCTGATTTAAATCTAAACTATTTGCCACAGTCGTTTCCAGCAGGAAGCAGGCTGATTTGGATCTAAACTATTTGCCACAGTTGTTACAAGCACGAAGCAGGCTGACCTAGATCTAAGCTATTTGCCACAGTCGTTTCCCGCAGGAAGCAGGCGGATTTGGATCTAAACTATTTGCCACAGTCGTTTCCAGCAGGAAGCAGGCTGATTTGGATCTAAACTATTTGCCACAGTCGTTTCCAGCAGGAAGCAGGCTGATTTGGATCTAAACTATTTGCCACAGTCGTTTCCAGCAGGAAGCAGGCTGATCTGGATCTAAACTATTTGCCACAGTCGTTTTCAGCAGGTAGCAGGCTGACCTGGATCTAAACTATTTGCCACAGTCGTTTCCAGCAGGAAGCAGGCTGATCTGGATCTAAACTATTGGCCACAGTCATTTTCAGCAGGTAGCAGGCTGATTTGGATCTAAACTTTTTGCCACAGTCGTTTTCAGCAGGAAGCAGGCTGATCTGGATCTAAACTATTTGCCACAGTCGTTTCCAGCAGGAAGCAGGCTGACCTAGATCTAAACTATTTGCCACAGTCGTTTCCAGCAGGAAGCAGGCTGATCTGGATCTAAACTATTTGCCACAGTTGTTTTCAGCAGGAAGCAGGCTGACCTAGATCTAAACTATTTGCCACAGTCGTTTCCAGCAGGAAGCAGGCTGATCTGGATCTAAACTATTTGCCACAGTCATTTTCAGCAGTTAGCAGGCTGATTTGGATCTAAACTATTTGCCAAAGTCGTTTCCAGCAGGAAGCAGGCTGATCTGGATCTAAGCTATTTGCCACAGTCGTTTTCAGCAGGAAGCAGGCTGACCTAGATCTAAGCTATTTGCCACAGTCGTTTTCAGCAGGTAGCAGGCTGACCTAGATCTAAGCTATTTGCCATAGTCGTTTCCAGCACGAAGCAGGCTGATCTGGATCTAAACTATTTGTCACAGTCGTTTTCAGCAGGAAGCAGGCTGACCTAGATCTAAACTATTTGCCACAGTCATTTTCAGCAGGTAGCAGGCTGATTTGGATCTAAACTATTTGCCACAGTCGTTACAAGCAGGAAGCAGGCTGATCTGGATCTAAACTATTTGCCACAGTCGTTTTCAGCAGGAAGCAGGCTGATCTGGATCTAAACTATTTGCCACAGTCGTTTTCAGCAGGAAGCAGGCTGATCTGGATCTAAACTATTTGCCACAGTCGTTTTCAGCAGGTAGCAGGCTGATCTGGATCTAAACTATTTGCCACAGTCGTTTTCAGCAGGAAGCAGGCTGACCTAGATCTAAACTATTTGCCACAGTCATTTTCAGCAGGTAGCAGGCTGATTTGGATCTAAACTATTTGCCACAGTCGTTACAAGCAGGAAGCAGGCTGATCTGGATCTAAACTATTTGCCACAGTCGTTTTCAGCAGGAAGCAGGCTGATCTGGATCTAAACTATTTGCCATAGTCATTTTCAGCAGGTAGCAGGCTGATTTGGATCTAAACTATTTGCCACAGTCGTTACAAGCAGGAAGCAGGCTGATCTGGATCTAAACTATTTGCCACAGTCGTTTCCAGCAGGAAGCAGGCTGATCTGGATCTAAACTATTTGCCACAGTCGTTTCCAGCAGGAAGCAGGCTGATTGGATCTAAACTATTTGCCACAGTCGTTTCCAGCAGGAAGCAGGCTGATTTGGATCTAAACTATTTGCCACAGTCTTTACAAGCACGAAGCAGGCTGACCTAGATCTAAGCTATTTGCCACAGTCGTTTCCAGCAGGAAGCAGGCTGATTTGGATCTAAACTATTTGCCACAGTCGTTTTCAGCAGGAAGCAGGCTGATTTGGATTGAAACTTTTTGCCACAGTCGTTACAAGCAGGAAGCAGGCTGATCTGGATATAAACTATTTGCCACAGTCGTTTTCAGCAGGAAGCAGGCTGATCTGGATCTGAACTATTTGCCACAGTTGTTTCCCGCAGGAAGCAGGCTGATTTGGATCTAAACTATTTGCCACAGTCGTTTCCAGCAGGAAGCAGGCTGATCTAGATCTAAACTATTTGCCACAGTCGTTTCCAGCAGGAAGCAGGCTGATTGGATCTAAACTATTTGCCACAGTCGTTTCCAGCAGGAAGCAGGCTGATTTGGATCTAAACTATTTGCCACAGTCTTTACAAGCACGAAGCAGGCTGACCTAGATCTAAGCTATTTGCCACAGTCGTTTCCAGCAGGAAGCAGGCTGATTTGGATCTAAACTATTTGCCACAGTCGTTTTCAGCAGGAAGCAGGCTGATTTGGATTGAAACTTTTTGCCACAGTCGTTACAAGCAGGAAGCAGGCTGATCTGGATATAAACTATTTGCCACAGTCGTTTTCAGCAGGAAGCAGGCTGATCTGGATCTAAACTATTTGCCACAGTCGTTTTCAGCAGGAAGCAGGCTGATTTGGATCTAAACTATTTGCCACAGTCGTTTTCAGCAGGAAGCAGGCTGATTTGGATCTAAACTATTTGCCACAGTCGTTTTCAGCAGGAAGCAGGCTGATCTGGATCTAAACTATTTGCCACAGTCGTTTTCAGCAGGAAGCAGGCTGATTTGGATCTAAACTATTTGCCACAGTCGTTTTCAGCAGGTAGCAGGCTGATTTGGATCTAAACTATTTGCCACAGTCGTTTTCAGCAGGAAGCAGGCTGACCTAGATCTAAACTATTTGCGTGAGTCGTTTCCAGCAGGAAGCAGGCTGATTTGGATCTAAACTATTTGCCACAGTCGTTACAAGCAGGAAGCAGGCTGATCTGGATCTAAACTATTTGCCACAGTCGTTTTCAGCAGGAAGCAGGCTGATCTGGATCTAAACTATTTGCCATAGTCATTTTCAGCAGGTAGCAGGCTGATTTGGATCTAAACTATTTGCCACAGTCGTTACAAGCAGGAAGCAGGCTGATCTGGATCTAAACTATTTGCCACAGTCGTTTCCAGCAGGAAGCAGGCTGATCTGGATCTAAACTATTTGCCACAGTCGTTTCCAGCAGGAAGCAGGCTGATTGGATCTAAACTATTTGCCACAGTCGTTTCCAGCAGGAAGCAGGCTGATTTGGATCTAAACTATTTGCCACAGTCGTTACAAGCAGGAAGCAGGCTGACCTAGATCTAATCTATTTGCCTTAGTCGTTTCCAGCAGGAAGCAGGCTGATTTGGATCTAAACTATTTGCCACAGTCGTTTTCAGCAGGAAGCAGGCTGATTTGGATTGAAACTTTTTGCCACAGTCGTTACAAGCAGGAAGCAGGCTGATCTGGATATAAACTATTTGCCACAGTCGTTTTCAGCAGGAAGCAGGCTGATCTGGATCTGAACTATTTGCCACAGTTGTTTCCCGCAGGAAGCAGGCTGATTTGGATCTAAACTATTTGCCACAGTCGTTTCCAGCAGGAAGCAGGCTGATCTAGATCTAAACTATTTGCCACAGTCGTTTCCAGCAGGAAGCAGGCTGATTGGATCTAAACTATTTGCCACAGTCGTTTCCAGCAGGAAGCAGGCTGATTTGGATCTAAACTATTTGCCACAGTCTTTACAAGCACGAAGCAGGCTGACCTAGATCTAAGCTATTTGCCACAGTCATTTCCAGCAGGAAGCAGGCTGATTTGGATCTAAACTATTTGCCACAGTCGTTTTCAGCAGGAAGCAGGCTGATTTGGATTGAAACTTTTTGCCACAGTCGTTACAAGCAGGAAGCAGGCTGATCTGGATATAAACTATTTGCCACAGTCGTTTTCAGCAGGAAGCAGGCTGATCTGGATCTAAACTATTTGCCACAGTCGTTTTCAGCAGGAAGCAGGCTGATTTGGATCTAAACTATTTGCCACAGTCGTTTTCAGCAGGTAGCAGGCTGATTTGGATCTAAACTATTTGCCACAGTCGTTTTCAGCAGGAAGCAGGCTGACCTAGATCTAAACTATTTGCGTGAGTCGTTTCCAGCAGGAAGCAAGCTGATTTGGATCTAAACTATTTGCCACAGTCGTTACAAGCACGAAGCAGGCTGACCTAGATCTAAACTATTTGCGTGAGTTGTTTCCAGCAGGAAGCAGGCTGATCTGGATCTAAACTATTTGTTACAGTCGTATCAATATGTGTTCAGCAAGCTAATGGTGAAGCATTTCCTTGTAGTGTTGAGAGGAAGTCAGAAAGTTTCACAAGCTTGAATCTTATCTACAGGGACGTGATAGTTTGGAGAGAGCTCATGTTCATGAGAGCTTGCATCATCTACTGTTGATACTAAATGCCTGCTTCAGAATTTACTAAAACAATGATCTAGTACAAGGTTTTTAAATAGCTGTTAATGGGGATCTTGTTTTAAACACAAATTGAGCATCCGCAAATAGCAGGTACAAGATAAACTAGTTTCCAGTGAGAGTTTGTTTGTTTGTTTATTGGGTTTATCGTCCAACCAACAGTATTTCAGTGATCTGGAGACGGTGTCCACTTGAAGCAGATATAGTGCTGCCTTCACTGTGTATAGCATGCTGTGAACACCTGGCATGATACCACACCCAGTCACATTATCCTGACACTGGGCCAACCAGTCATGGAACTACCATTATATTTGCTTGAGCGTTAGCAAGGGAGCTATACTACTACCATTTTTAACAACTTTGGTATGTCGCGGCCTGGGTTCGAACCCGGGGCCTTCCGTACCTGGAGCCGACGCTCTACTGATTGCGCTACCAGGTCCCGTCCCAGTGAGAGTTGCTTGAACAGGATCTGCACTGTCTGCTGTTAAGTCTATAGCAATTAACTTTTAAAAACAATGTATGAACTTAGCAAATATACTCAGTAGTTATGGTTTTGATTTTAATGTACATCACACATGGCAGTGACATCACATATGGCAGTGACATAAACATGGTCATTATAACATAATTTAGCAATTAATAGTGAAGACAAGACAACCAAACACAAATTTATAGGAAAGAAAGTTTCGATTTAATATACCACACTTACATAGATCTCTTGCTTATTTCACTGCATTGTTTAATTTAATTGTTTTCAGTTCATTGACACAAGAGTGCATGTTTAGCTCAATTGTAGTAATTATTTGTAGAGGAAGATCAACAACAAGATCGTCATCAGCATTACTTCAAAACATATTGGTAGAGAAAAAGCAGCTTTTAGGATATACTATCATGATCATGATCATGATGATCATCATCATCATTTGATCATCATTATCTGATCCCCATATTTTGATCATCTGGTC
Organism: Sinonovacula constricta; assembly: GCA_007844125.1. Taxonomy (NCBI): domain Eukaryota; kingdom Metazoa; phylum Mollusca; class Bivalvia; order Cardiida; family Solecurtidae; genus Sinonovacula; species Sinonovacula constricta. The sequence continues at coordinate 55,966,516 of CM017561.1, forward strand.
ATCATCATCATGATCATCAAACATTTAGTACAAATATTACATGTACAAATCCAGTCCCATGGGAACAAGTTCTATATCTACTTAAATTGTGAGCTTTCAGATGACAAAAAACAGGAAATTGAAACAAAAAATACTATCGACCCTAAATAAGTGGATGGACTAATTCCATAAATCTAAATCTTGATGGCACATTCCACACAGCTGAGTTATAATTCATGTTAGAGATAGGAATGTTGGCATAATTCTATCTGCAAAGCAAGTCGGTTTTTTCTCTTCTCCGATTAAGGAAACTCTAGTAACATTGGGGATTGGACCTCGGTGAGGACCAATTTGTATGAGGTAAACAAATTGCTATAAACATTACTATGGAAGGCCATAGCGTGATAATGTATATAATATTTATCTGCTGAACAAATCATAGGATTGTTTTATTTTTTTAGAAGCATTGCAGGAACACAATTATGGCCATGGTAAGATAGCAAGTTCAAGCTATAATGGACAAAATACCTCTGTGACAGTTATCTGTAATCGTACAGTGCTTATGGAGAGTGAAAAAGGTTCTTCTGTATGGTCTGACCTTTATTTGAAAACTTAATGTATGTTAACAAAAAACAATGATGTGACATCAGTAATGTCACTTATCGCACACTGCATTTGCAGATATAAATTCACATTGTCCGTCATAACCCTGGACAACCTCCCAGACAAATCCTTTTCAACCTTAGCTGGAATTTCCAAGGAGGACAAAATTATAATAGCATGGGATTTATTTTTGTTTATGAAATTCTAACTACAAGTGACATCTTAGTTTTATTAATTTACAGGAGAGACTTTGTCTGCCCTTGCTAAAATAAATGTGTTTTTTTGTCTGGGAAAGATTTTGTCCTACACCCACTATAGACAGGTGGTGTGCTGCAGGTTCTACCCTAAATACATGGTTAAAACTTTAAACATACTATGGGTCAGTTGAGAGACCTCCACAAATGAAAGTGTTTTCTCCTAGACTTGTGGTCAGGTGTTGAGAAGCCACTGAAACTGTACTGCCAGTAAAACTAAGCTGATTTAATCTCTGTTATATGTCAGTTTCATAAGTGTAACTAAAACATTATGATTATTTTTTAAGTGATTAAATTTTCACTCATCCAAAAAATGAGATGCTAATGTTTTATTATATTGACTCAGGGCATATATTACCCAACAAAAATGTTGCCATGCCTTGAAACCAGAAACCAAGTGGAAACTATTTAGTAACAGTTACCTTGACCTGACTTGCCCCAAATCTTATCCCAAGCTAGGTCTTCATGCAAGCTTGCTAAATCCAAAGTTTCAGCAAGATTGGTTTATTCGTACTGAAGTTATTGACCGGAAACTGTTTTTCTTTTTTTAGTAACAGTGACCCTGACCTTATTCCGACTGGCCCCAATTCCAATCCTAAGCTAGGTCTTCATGCAAGCTTGTTTTATCCCAAGTTTCAGCAAGATTGGTTTATCCAAACTGAAGTAACTGACTAGAAACCCTCTGAATGCCTGCCATACCCTACTCTAAAAACCAGGATATTCCTTGAAAACCTGGTTAATACGAAAGAAAGATTGAACTTTCTATCATACAGAAATGTAAATGAAATCTATGAACTACCCCACATGTCTGCACATTTTTCACAATAAAAAAAAAATCAAAATAAATGTTCAATCTTTTAAACCCGTATCTTTTGTAATTACCTTTCATTCATCCAGAAATAAGAAAAATACAAAGGTTTTCTTATGAATGCACCAGTGGATGTTTTCCACACACAAAAATGACTTTATTATACATGCGAAGGTAAAAATGTAAATATTTCCAAAAGTGGACTCAAAAAAGAAGTATTTTGTTTTACCACATTTTATTGTAAAATAGTGTTTTTTGCAATTATTATATAAAGTTCTTTAATTTTTGCTTAGTAGATGTAATTTATTGTTAGCTTGTTTTTGAACTACATGGCAGTGACCTTTGTTGATCGTAATAGCAACGTCCAGCTATTTGGTGGAGGAAGACCCCAGACACATGGCTGGGTAGAATCACCAAAACACTGAGAAGCCAACTAGAAGACCTTTTCACATTAAGTCCTTCACCCTGAAAGGGACTTGAACCCAGGCGATGAGAGGCTAAGCAGTCAGAGGAGCTATATAATCAGCGACTCTATTACTATGCCACAGGCGCCCTTATGCAACTGTTTGTAGATAAAATAATTTTGACTCAGATTTAAATTAGAATATTCTGCCGTTGACATGTCAAAATGTGTTTTAAGAATGACCCCATTCACCAGAATACGTTTCTTGTAAAAAAAAAAAAAAAGTCTCATTAAATTTTCTATCATCCCATAATGTTAACATATTTATGTAATGAACATTGTTTTGTTCCCACATCAATGTATCAAAATTGACAAACAAGTTACTTGTGATAATGTAAAATACAAAACTCTATCAATCTAGGAGAAGATGAATATTGAATTGATATGAATAAATTATGTAAACTTACATTTTTAATAAATCATGTGAAACTGGACCTGGTAGCGCTATCAGTAGAGCCTCAGCTCCAGGTATGGGAGGCCTCTTGTTTCGATCCAAGTCGCGACATACCAAAGTCATAAAAAATGGTAGTGGCATAGCTATGCACAGTGAAAGCAGCACTATATCTGCTTCAAATGGACACATCTCCAGATAGCTGAAATACTGTTGGTGGGACAATAAACTAAATAAACAAACAAACAAACAAATTGTCTGAAACAGAATGTGTAAAGTTCATGAATCAATTACGTGAAGTGTTACATAAATAATAAATTGTGTAAAGTTATTTTATGAATAAATTGTATGTTTATCATATTTAGGGTTGTCGTTAATAAAAAAGACACCTTATTTTTTGTTGATAGATGAAGCATTCACATATGAAAATATCAAGGTCTTTGGTAGGGAAAAAGAGAGAAAAATGTTCAGAATAATTTTAACCAAGTTTTGGTGTTATATTTACTACCAGAAACACTTTAAAAGGTTCAAGATAAATCTCAGATCATAAAGCTTGATTCAGACAGAAAACAATTTAGAAAAGTTGAATAACATCAGCCGATGGTAAAATTCTAATATGTAAGAAATAATGATTCAAACAAAAAACAGTCCCAACTCCCTGTTTCAATGGAAAGTGATATTGTACTGATATAACAATATATTGTCTCTATTTGTCATTTGATAAATCAATATTGTAGGTATGCAAAATAAAATATTGACTACCTTAGGATGAAGTTGCTTATGAATTTACTGAGTGAAGTTAAAGTGTGATTTTGTTATGAATAGTTTGTATGAATTATTATCCCAAGTCAATAAAAGCCAACATGTACTTTATGTTCATTTCTAGTTGATTCACTGAATAATATTTTTTTTTAACTGTAAATAAGAAACAATATACTCAAAAGGTCCAATCTCAAAAATTAAATGTTGTTTGTATGTTTGTTGTGTTATTCACCACCAATCTTTCAGTTATTCCAAGATGGTGTACACTTGAAACAGTTATATAGTGCTATCTTCAGTATGAATAGCATGCCTGGTGTTAAAGTTATACTACCGTACCTAGGTACATGATGCTGGCTTTAAAGTTGACTAGCTAATGAAACACCCTTGTAATGGCATGAAAGCTATACCACTACCACATTTTATGACTTTATTCTGTTACAACTTTGGAAAAGGAGCCAACATCTATTAGGCTATTAAGTCCAATTAAGATAAAAGCAAATTTTCTTTTAATCTGTGCTACTAGATATATTTCTAAACAATACCGCTTATATGAGATTAAATACCCTATGATAAATTAATCAGTGTAGTTTGTTGTTTTCAGAATTTGGAGAATTATGCCTCTTCAAGTTGGCACAATATACAGGTATATAACATACCAATTTTGTAACCTTGTACCACATGGGTCCAGAAGGTTACTGTTAGCACTGTTGTTTATATTTATTGGGTTTATCGTCCCTGTATATCAGTTATCTGGAGACGATGTACACTTGAAACAGATATAGCACTGCAGTTCGCAGTGCGAACACCTGGCATGACACCACACCCAGTCACATTATCCTGACACTGGGCCAACCAGTTGTGGCACTACCTTTATATCTGCTTGAGCGTTAGCAAGGGAGCTATACAACTACCATTTTTAACAACTTTGGTATCTTGCGGCCTGGGATCGATCCTGGGGCCTCCCATACCTGGAGCCGACGGTCTACGGGTTGTGCTACCAGGTCAGGTAGAGCACTGTTGTATAAGGGTAACCTATAGTAAAAAAAAGTATTTCCTATGCTGCTCAGTTCTCTAGTTTTAAACTAAGAAACCCATGTGACCACTTACTTTTGAGATTTCAATACATAATCACTCAAGTAATCAGCTCTGACATGGACATCTATTTTAAGCTAAAATTCCCATTATCCTTATTTATAGATTTGGAAAAAACGGATATTTAAAGTAAGATTATACAAGGTTTGCACTTTCTAACAATTGAAATAGTGTTAAAACTAGCCTTTACTTTAACCAAATTATTTGTTTATGCGGTAATTATTCCCAAGAACAGGGCAAGATGTTTATACATTACAAGATGTAGACAAACTGTGAGATACCACCTATCAACAGATTCCATAAAACATTGGATAATTGTTTATTTCAGTCAAACAATGTACAGTACTAGTAAGGCAGCAATTCCAGCTTAAGGTAAATGTCATTTTTAATGGACTGACTGCAATAGCTCAGGTGATAGAGCTTCTGATTGCGGATCGGGAGGTTGTGGATTCAAACCCCGGCCGGTTCAAAGCAAAGACTTTAAAGTTGGAAGTAGTGGCTTCCCTCCTAACGCTCATAGTATAATGGACCGGTCGGGTTCAGTCACTGGGCACCTTATAAGTGCCCCTGTGCTATAATGATAGAAATGTCGCTGCACAGTATTGGCAAAAATGCCGGCTAGTCCCAATCCCATCACATATTTATTGGTTAATAAATAAAAAAGAAAATATTATCAACTAAAATTCATTCTCATTTTTAGTGTGTTGGTTTTTTATTATTGGATGGCCATCATTGTTGTGGATAAGATCATTTGTTTACTCGCATCAATGCTTTCCTTGTACAATAAACTACAACACTCTATCAGAACATTTACTGGTTAACAAATTACAAATATTTAAACTAGAGATGTCAACAAATATTAATTTTGTTATCTGGATGTAAACACTATCTTGATAGTATCCGGTTAACCAGATGTTACATCGAGGATCTGATAGGACTGTTCATCAGATTTTACGCAGAAAAAGTTACTGCAAACAAGAAAAACATGTTTTATAAAGTGTACTATAATATTGTACATCATTACTCCAATGATGAAAGTACATATAAATGAGAAAAATATCTGTTCTATTAGAACGTGTACAATAATAGTATACATGTTTCTTCAGTAAGATAGTAGGTGTGAACATTTTCGAATTTACTTTTTTTTAAACTGTGTACATGTACTACAATAATATTCTAAAGGGGCAAGAGTGGCTATGAGGCACAGTCACATTCTAACTCTTCTGACTGCTTAGCCTCTTACCAGCTGGGTTTGGGTCTTGGTCAAAGTGTGGGACTCTATGGGAAAGTCTTCCAGCTGTGAGCCGGTGGTTCTACCCAGACATTTGCCCGGGGTCTTCCTCCACCAAAGTAAATGGCCACTGCTGTAATGACGACAGATGTGTTGCTGTGATGGATTTAAATGTAAAAATAACAATTATTTATATGAATTAACAATCAAAGACTGAAACAACCCTCTACAACAGTAACTGCTCAGCCAAAACATGCCTATTTATTTTTGACCTCATTGAATACCATTAGTTTGGTTACATGTACAAACAGAGGGAACAAAAATATGACACCTGAGCACTAAAACATACAATCATCCCTCTTTGTAACCTGGGTATTCTTTTATCAATGAAATGTTGATAAGGAAATAATAAGTTCAGTAAAAGTGGGATGCAAATGTTGCTGATGGGAAATGAAGTTAAAAGGAAATTCTGAACGGCTAAAAGTTTATCAAAGATAACAATTGCACAGAAGCTGTTTTGGCCATATTTGCAATATGTCCAAATATAATTGTAGAAAGACATCAGACAACAATCAGGGTAAAACCAACAACACAATGCAGGCTAGCAGTAAGACCTCACCACTGACTGGGACCTGGTGAAGGGCTGAGGTGTTTCAAGTTGGCAATGTAGTTAGATAATCTATGTTTGTAGATGTCCTCCATTTACATATCAAATATTTAAAACACAAGAAACTTCTGTAATGATGTATATTAACTTTAAATAAGATTCCTAAATTTACCTTCTACTTTTGAAAAAAGTTGCAATTTTTTTTAGTTCTTACAACCATAAATAATTCATTCATAAAGATATAATGCTCTGTTATAGCAGATCTGGTGTTGCCATCACTGTGACAGTATATCTGACATAGACTTGAACCCATCCTGTTCAAGCAGAGCCACTGACTAAAACCAATTAGCCAGTTAGCCATGGGCTTTCCAGGGTCAATACAAATACCTTTACAGACAGAGTGAACATGCTGCACTGTGGTAGTCTTTGCTTCAGAAAGGTAGCCACATTGTGACTAGAATTATGTTTGTTTCTTGGGTTAATCGTCACACCAACAGTATTTCAGTTATCTAGAGATGCTGTCCACTTGAAGCAGATATAGTGCTGCCTCCACTGTGTATAGCATGCCATGAACACTTGGCATGATACCACACCCAGTCTCATTATCCTGACACCAGGCCAACCAGTCGTGGAACTACCCTTATATTTGCTTCAGCGTTAGCAATGGAGCTCCAACATTTTTAATGACTTTGAAATATTGCTGCTCCGGGGGCGAATCTGCGGCCTGCCATACCTGGGATTAGAATTAATTCAGTTAGAATAGGTGTAGATTAACTGATAAATATTATTTTGTGTAGGACTGCTGTCACTCTTCTCTAAATAAATAACTCCTCCATCATTGTTGTAGACATAAGGAGGAGATTAAGAGCCAGACCACAGAAGTATAGAAAAATGTAACCAGTGGGTGGGAGGAGTGTGCTGAGACAGGCAGTTACTGGTATTATCACACATAGCACATATAACTTGATGCTGTATTTCTACACACTCTAAAGTTGGTTCGTTTATCAATTTGATGTCCATAAAGTTTGTTTATTGGGTAAAGCATCCCAACAACAGTATTGCAGTTTTATCAGGAGACAGTGTCCAGTTGAAGCAGATATATTGCTGCCTTCAGTGTGTATAGCATGCTGTGAACACCTTCCATGAACCACCTTTATATTTGCTTGAATTATAGCAAGGGAGCTATACCACTACCATTTTTAATGACTTGTATGTCCGGTTTGGGTTCGATCCTATGTCTCCTGCACTTGGAGTCAATGCTCTACTGATTGTGCTACCAGGCCCATGCAGTGCAGAATTTTATAATCCCATTTTATCTAGTTTCAACTTTCTGAGCATAACAATGTGAACTATTAATGATTTACTACTTGAGTCTAACTGTGTGACTTACCCTTTTATTGCACGTCCTTTAATGAAAACATGTAGAACTATCTTTAAATGCACTAGAAATTGTTTAACTTTGTTCAGTCAGCTGCAGAAGCATGAAGCAGTAAACTGGATATAAAACGTAAAACAAATTTGAATTACCTGACGGACAAATCTTTCAGATTTCTTGCAGGAGACATGTGACCCAATAAGACCCTCTGGGACTATTTAACAGAACACATTGCACATACCGAAGGATTAAATAAAACCCATTTCTCATATGTGCAAACTGGCTGCAGATGCTTTTTTGCATCTTGAAGGCTTAATTTAGTGTATTTTTGTATTGCTAGACAAGGTTACAAACTGTTGAGTAGATTTGAAGTCAATAATATAATAAAATGTTTGTTGGGTTTATCATGCCACCAACAGTATATCAGTTGTTTGGTGATTATCGCTACTTGAAGCAGTTATAGTGCTGCCATCAATATGTATTACGGATGCCATAAACACCCAGTCCTATTATCCTGAAATCAGGTCAGGTCAAATTAGTGATGGAACATTCACAAGGGAGCTATACCAGTACCATTTTTAATGACTTTGATATGCCTGGAATTGAATAAGGGGCCTCCTGTACCTGGAGCCAATGCTCTACTGATTGTGTTACAGGTCTGGTCTTTTAAAATATTAAAACTTTTCTTTATATTCATAATTAAACTGTATTTCTTATAAAGGAAATATCACTTTTATCCAGCTTTGGTGATGATTGGGTCATAAATGTGGCCTCTAGCATACTCAATAGGTTTTTTAAGATCTGACCTAGTGACCTTTTTCTTTTAACCCACATGACCCAGTTATGAACCAATCCAAGATTTTATGCAGACAAACATTCTGGCAATGTTTGATGAAGATTTGGCCATAAATGTGGCCTCTAGTGTAATAACAAGTTTTTTTTCTAAGATTTGACCTTGTGGCCTACTTTTTTCAGTCACGTGACCCAGTGACGAACTCATTAAAGATTCCATGCAGGCAAACATTCTGGCCAAGTTTAGTGAAGATTGGACCGTAAACATGGCACTTATTGTTCACAAGTTTGTTTTTCTTAAGAGTTGAACTAGTGACCTACTTTTGGACCCCACGTGACACAACTATAAACTCATCTAAGATTTCATGCAAACAAAAATTCTGTTTAATTTTTGTGAAAATTGGGCCACATATGTGGCCGCTAGTGTCACAAGGTTTTGCTAAAATTTGACCTTGTGACCACCTTGATGACTCAGTTACAAACTCATCCAAGATTTCTTGCAGACAAACATTCTGACCAAAGTTTGGTGAAGATATGACAAAAATTGTAGCTTCTAGTGTGTTCACAAGCAAACTGTTGTCATTGCAAGACACATAATGGAAAAAGGGGTATCAAAAAAGCTCTTCTTGAGCATACTGTGCTCAGGTGAACTAAAAGAAAAACAAGAAAAAAAACCCACTAGATTTACTACCATGTTAAATGACTTTGGTATTCCGCGGCCCAGGACCCCGGCCTCCCATTCCTGGAGCTGCTGCTCTACTAATTACACTATCGAGCCAGGTTGTAATAAAATGTAAAGGCTATTTTACTTACACATTGGCAGGGAGTATGGTCCTTCCTCAAACACAACATCTTGCATGGAGACAGCTGGATCGTTGTAGGGCATCGTCGACAGGGATGAGTGTTCATGCTGTAGAGGAAGGAGCCCAAATAAGGGCTGAGGTGATACAGAACCTGACACAGATCCAGGTCGTAGGGGTTCTAACTCATCCTGAGACACACTAGGCCCCAAATTGCCCATTTTTTTGTTTCCCTTACTCTCCCCCTTCAATTTGTTCACTTGCATTCGCCTCATTTGCGAATCCGAGCCGTGACTGCTTTCCGATGGGTTACTGCTGCTTGAAGACACTTGTGAGAATCCACGTTTAATCAACCCACTGGACCTTTCAATGTCTATGTTGATGCTATCAGCATTGGAATTATTGCTTGTATGCAGATGAGGTAAGAAATCATGCTGGCATTGGGATGGTATTTTTGAATCTGATTGCACAAGTAATTTTGATAATTGACATCTTGTCTTTTCATTACAGTTGCACTGATATCTTATTTCAGCTTCATTATCTTGATTCTCACACCCAATCTGACACTGAGAAGCTATAACTGATGGCTCTTTCAATTTTGTTAATTGACATCGGTTTCTATTATCACAGTCGCATGTATACGTCAAAGATGAGACAGGTTTATTATTATTGCACACTCCAGAAATATTAAACAATTCTTCCTCTTTTGCAGAAGAGCATGGTTTTCTATTTCTTACCTCCCTTTGATTGGGATTTCCTAGGTTGTTTTTCAATTTAAAAGGGTCTGCTAGAATTCTGTCTGACTCAACATTTACAGAGCACAATATTTCTTTAAAACCAGTAGTATTTTGGATCCTGAATGAGAGAGGACGGCAGATAGTGAGAGTTATACTGGCCCCTTTAAGTTTCAGAAGCACAAGGACCTGTTTGTTGTCTTTTGTTGTTGTTATGTGTTGATTCACAGCAACAATCCGGTCAAAGTTGTACAGCTCTCCCCTGTGGACCAAACAGTCTTCCTTCACTTTCGTAATTACAGTAAAGGTTTCCTCTTTACCCTGGAATGAAGTGAAAAAGTTGTCGATTTAACAGTCAGTCTGCCAATAACCCTTGTCCTGCTTTATTGCAAGCCCATACAGTTTCTTAGAACTAAGCCAACATCTACACATATGTTCTAAACTATATAAACTAAATACTTGCTGGAGTCTGGTAAGAGCTCAGCAGCATATAGTATGTATGGCTCCCAGGCAGGGCGTTGATCTAGATCTACACATTTTTTTCCTCAAGGCCTGGACTATATGTGCAGGTAAAGAGCTATTGTTTATTTTTTTCAGTTCTTATCTAACAGGATATAACCAACATGTCAGGGAAGTAATTATTTCCGGAAAAACACACATGTCTTGTTTTGCTATATTTTTGCTTTCTCTGCACTGACAAAACCGTTTTTTTTTTTATTGCAATTTCCAATAATATGAGTATAACCAATTGACACATCATCAATCAGACCTATTGTTTATTTAATTTTAATTACTTATTGGTTGCACTGCATAGACAAAATTATGATGACATCTAGCTAAATATTAGTAGAGAAAGACCCAAAACTTATTTATGGATAAAACTACTTGTGCACCACTGGTTAGCTGGAAAACCTCCCACATGAAACACAAAAGTTCTAGCCCCAACTGGGACTCAGAAGGCTTGGGAGTTACAAGTTGGCTACTCTACCCATTAGGCTTGTTGTCTCAAGACTTTAACCTACATCATAAGAGGATGAGAGGTTTAATAAGTCAGTTACTCTTATAAGTCAACCATTGAAAATGTACAGTTAAACCTGACCATGCAACCGCCCCTAACTGGTGACCACTTGCTCTATACAACCACTTCAAAGCCGCCCGCGAAAATTTGTTGGACACGTTATAAACGACCACCTGTTATCTGCATCCAGCGACCACAAAGCAACGTTTCAAATGCCTTAACTGGACCCCAATAGACGACCACTCAAAGATCTTCGCCAATCAGATATGACCGCATAATTAGCATAATTAACTGAAGTGCCACCTTTTCTTCAGACCTTTTAACAAGTCTGTGCTTATTTAGGAATCTACTGGCTAAAATCAGCTCTGTACTCAAGGTAAAGCAGGCATGTTGATGTAAATTCAAATAAGAAAAAGTAAACAACATGATGCGAAAACTATGCCATCACAGATGGCGTGTGACATTTAACTGAGTCTCGTCGATCGGATTGTGTGAATAAGGTAACCTGATGTTTGGTACAAATGTTAGCTAGACCTAACTGCTTTTAAACTATCATGATTATAGATTCTCCAGCTTGGAATGACAATCAAGTAACTAATTATGTTCATCTTACTAAATATTTGTTTGTTGGGTTTATCATTTTATTTGTTTATGTTACTCTGGTTTATCATCCCACCAAAATATTTCAGTTATCTGGAGACATTGTCCACTTGAAGCAGATATAGTGCAGACTTCACTGTGTATAGCTTGCCATGAACACCTGGCATGATACCACACCCAGTCACATTATCCTGACACCGAGCCAACCAGGCTTGGAATTATAGTTGCTTGAGCGTTAGCAAGGGAGCAATAACACTTTCATTTTTTACGACTTTGGTATGTCGCAGCCTGGGATCGAACCTGAGGCTTCTCATACCTGGAACCGTGCTCTACTGATTGCGCTACCAGGTCCGCTCAAAATATTTGTTTTACTAAAAATTAATTGTTCTTTGTATGTTGTTGTTTTAATTTTTTATCCCATTCTAATAAAAATGTAGACTATGAATATAATTAAATTTTAGCATATAAGTTATTGTTTTCAATCGTGGAAATTGAATGCATGTCAGTTAAAATTAGTTTCTATCATTGTCATTATCTTCATCATTGTCAACACTACCACAACCATCATCATCATCAGCTTTATTGCATCATGTTAATATAAGAAAATGTATTATTATATAAACACAATTTGCCAATTTTAGTTGTGGTTCTCATAAAAAATAACAATGTTGCCATAAGAAACCACCTGTCTTAAGAGACCATTTTAGTCCTGTCCTGTGGGTGGTCTTTTAATACAGGTTTGACTTGTCTTTATAATTCCTCTGATCGCTTAGCCTCTCACCACATAGGTTCGAGTTCCGTTTGGTTTGTAGGACTAATGGGGGAAGGTCTTCCAGCTGACCTGCATTGTGCTGGTGATTCTACCCAGACATCTGTATTGGGTCTTCCTCCATCAAAATAGCTGGGCGTCGCTATAATGATCATAACTGGTTGCTGCGATATATTTCAAAAACAAAACAAATTTATTTAAAAGGTGAGTTCTGGTAAGTGAATCTTTCGGTCTTGTTTGCTGTTTAGAATCATCATAATAACACAACTATGGTCATATTTGCAAAGTGCAGCTGTTACATTTGGAAGAAGATTCCAGACAAATGTCTGGGTAAAACCACTGCCATACTGCAGGTCAAATGTTGTTCTTTGTTACATCACACCAACACAATTATGGCCATATTGGTAACGACCAGCTAATTATTGGTGGAGGAAGACCACAGACTTACGTCTGGGTAGAACCACCAGTGCAACGCAGGTTAGCTGGAAAACCTCCCCACATGAAAGCTCTTGGCCCAACCGGGACGCGAACCCATGGGGTGAGGAGCCGAGGTGTTTCAAGTCAGCGACTTTAACAGCTCGGCCATGGGTGTCCCCACAGGTCAAAGGCAAGACTTTCTGTTTAATGTTTACCCCAACCAAGATCAGGGGTGTGATTGGTCAGATACAAAAAGGGAGGACAATTTTTGGCGAGTGATTTGGAGGCTGCATTAGGCATGGGGTCAAGGTGCAAGGCCCCCTGTGGGGGATCAGGGAGCAAAGCCCCCAAAAAAGAACAAGTTTTCTCCTTCAAGAAAGTGGTCTTAAATTCTTTCAGAGACCCCTTCTTCAAAATCCCTAAACCATATTTTATCTTTCCCTTTATTAAAATATGAGGCAGTTAAACATTAAAAGATCATAGCTTTTTATCCTTCTTTATTTACTTACAACTAATGAAATGTATGCTATGAAAAAAATAAAATTATCAACATATATAATATATAGATAATATATATCTGAAAAGGAATATTTCCTTTTTAAAATTCTTGAAGATGCAAAACCACACAATAAGTGGCTGGAGAGTTACATGTTTGCAGCTCTTATCGCTTAGCCAAGGACACAACTTAAGTGCATGCACGTCTTCTGAATCTTCTTAATTTCTACTATGTTTTTGAAACAACAAATATAGAAATTAAAGGCAAATATTTAAAAATAGAGCATTTCAGCACCTGGAAAATTATCATCAAAGCCCATTGTAAACATTCTGTTATCTTTATATCCTTATTCTGTATGGGAAACTAGTATAGAAAAACTTTGTTCTCATGAATAATTATTGAAGTATTTGTTTGGCTCCGTGTCCAAAATAGCACTAAAAGAATTTGTTATATCTCAATTAACTGCCAGTAAAATATAACACTGTGTCTGTTTCTATCCTAATTAATGTGAAAGTATAAGAGCACTCTTCCAACTTTCTGTTTACATTCAACTCAACAAATCAAGCATTGTATATGAACACTGAACTGCCTTAAGAAACAATGAATATATAAACAAGGCATCGGTAAAACTTTATTTCTTCCATTGTTAAGCAGGGGCGCCTGGGGTCATGCAGTTAGAGTCGCTGACTTCTAACTCCTAAGCGCCTCAAAGCACAGGTTCAAGTCCAGGTCAGGGCGAGGTTTTCTAGCTAGCTGCAGGGATTGCAGTCCCTGACATTAAAAATCACAAAATAAAAGTATTTATTCACAAATCAACAGCTATTGCTTTTGTTTATGTCACTGTGTTGGTGTTCTTTGATCAACTCTTGTGGTAGTTTTGTCAATATTTGTAGTTGGTTTTATGCATTAAAGGTGGAGTCCTCTATTTTTTAAAACTTTATTTGATGTTAGTTGTATACATCAATGGTTTTCGCTTCTCTTATTATATACTTTAAATAACACCATTTAAAGGTACTGTTCCCATCATTTCGCACTTAAGTTGTATGTGTTAATGATGTGCTTATTTTTGCACTTGCGGTGCGCCGGTGGTCCCGAGACATAATCTGGTTTCTTCCTCCACCATTAGCTGGATGTTACCAATATGACCATAAATGTGTAATTGCGATGTTAAAAAAAAATAAATGCAATCAACATTGCAAACAGGTGTTTCCTATCCGGGCTATTTTTAAACTTAGAGAAACATGTGACCACTAACTTTTATATGGTCATCAGGGTAATCCACTCTGACATCGATATCTATCATTAGCAGAGATCACTATATATATATATATATATATATATTTTTATAGAATTGGAAAGACTGAACATTAAGAAGCTTTTTTTCGGATACCACCTTTAAAAGTTGGCTCATAAATTATCACATGGGCACTAAACAACTTTTGATTTGAAATGTGCAAAAAAAACACAAGTTACGTGCAAGTGTGGTCATTTTGACAATTCTAGTAAGTATTCTGTATATCAATTAATCATATTGTAGAAGTGCAGCCGATAGTGTTGTTTTTTAATTGGGCCACAGGTGGTCGATGAATATTCATGAAAACAAACTTCTGCCAGCCGACACTCCCAAGGCCATCATGGCACAAACTGGTATGACGGTTCTTGTGTAACAACATAAAATTGAGAATAGAAAATGCTGGTAAATGTTTGTTGTATTGGGGGTTTTTTGATAATGAAATGATAATACAATGTTTATTGACACCTTTAGGAATTCTCTTATTGCAAATTCTTCTTGATTTACTAAAAGAAAAATTGTATACAAAATTTATACCCCATCAAATCAACAGCAAAATGCCACATACAGATAAAATACTAAGCAAGTTTCTGTCACTTACATGGTATGTGTGAACTTTGAAGCCCAACCTGCCTGTGATCCCTCGAGGAACCTCAATATCAGTGGGTGGTGACCATGTGACCAGTTGTGGCTGGCTCCCGAGTGTGCTCTGTAGTTGCTGCCAGAGGTGAATGGGTACTGGTCCCATAACCTTTCTCACAACATGGTGGTTCTCTCCGTCTGAAACATAAGAATGGATTTTTTTATTTTGTTTTTTTTTCTAGCAAAAAACTTACTGAATGGATTGTCTGAAACTAAAATATATGATCTGACATATTTTTGAGCTCAGTGTGCCATCACCTCCTGTAAAATCAAAGACCATTAATGAAAATATGTAAATTATATATTTTATTAAATGAACTTAAAATGTATAATTGTGGTATATAGGTAAATATCCAAACGCATCTCTGGCATTCTAAAGCTAATGAGGGTAGGGAAGCTGCCACAGGACCCCAAACTATCAAGTTAGTACAAGTTTACACAATTCATCATACCTTTTGGTATGCACAGGTTTGAAAAGCAATATTCATATAGTAAGGTTGTAAAAACAAACCCCTTCTACATCAATACACATAATAAATTACACAAAAATTGTATGCCCTCTCTACGGCTTAATCGTAAGATCTGCCACAAAATCTGCTGACAAAATATCATAATAGTGTGACCAGATTTTTATAAGGGATTGGGGTTTGCCAGCATTTTTGCCGATACTGTGCAGCGACATTTCTATTATTATAGCAGAGGGGCACTTATGAGGTGCCCAGGGACTGAACCCGACCGGTCCATTATACTGACACCGACTAGTCAGGCGTAATGCTGTCCACTTAGCCCCGAGCGTTAGGAGGGAAGCCACTACTACCAACTTTAAAGTCTTTGGTTTAACCCCCAACCTCCTGATCCGCAAGCCGACAAGATTTTATAACTGCATAAACATTATATAATAGTAACAGCAGCTCTGCTTCTAGAGAACATCTCCACATGACAGAAATTGTTTGAGGGAGATAAAAGCAAACAGCAGACAAGTATAGGTAAAATCTGTTAACTGCTGAAACAAAATCCAAGGATCGATCCACCAGTTTGCCTTCATTGTGTTTAACATCATTATCTTTGATTTTACTTTCATTGTTCTTGGTGGGTCAACATTTTAACAATTCCTCCATTTGCTGCAATCTTGAGCCATGTCTGCTGTTGTGCCAAGCACTTTCAGATCGTCATTGTCAGCTTATCTCCAGGTTTTGACTGGTCTACAAGGCAGATGTAGGCTTGTGCTGTCGATTTCTTTTACCCAAACCTGAGGGTGGTTCATATCCCTTCAGACTACATGAAAATACCACTGGCGTCTCCTTCTCACCATGACTGAGATCCTAGTACCTCCGTACATGCTTGTTTCATTCTCCACTGATCTTCCCCATTCTTCTGAATGCTGCTACTTAGGTGTTCATATTTTTCTAATTTGCTGCCCATTTCTCCAAGGTCCCTACAGTTCCTATTCTACTGCACAGTGCTGAAGTTATACTCTACATGTGCAAAAATCAACACTGACCATCATTAAAAAATTTGACAACTATGAGTAAAGTTCAGGAAAAAATTAAGCGACCCATTTAATGAATATGAGGGCAGGAGACAAACATTGTAAAACTTCCTAGTGATAGTTATGAATGAAAAGAAATTGTAGATGTACATGTATAGTCTGCAAGCTTTTAAAGGTTTTAAACATTACTCCTGTTTTAAGGAATTCTGGCAAAATTTCTGCGTAAACTTACGCTTAAGTCTAAATAAAGACGATTTATCACAGTAAAAATCTTGAAATCTATAGCAGCCAGTTTATTTATACTTTTTATATCCTTTCCAAATATAGAAATAAGTAGGATGGGGATTTCTGCTAAAAATAGATACTGTTGACAAAGAAAATTACCCAGATGGTGTTAAAATGTGATTATAGATGTAGGTAGTTACATGGTTTTCTTAGTTTAAAAATAGTAACTATGGAAAAACAGCACATGAATAAACAATGTAAAAGTGTTAAAGGTGGTATTCGACAGTTTCGGCCAAAACTGTTTTCATTAAACATCCTAATAAACTATTGTTACCTGAACAGATCTCGCAAATGCTGTTTATTGATGTCTTACACCTGTCTGAAAAGTGAACCATAATGCCTTAATCGTCATTACAAATATGTACTTCCTAGCTGAGCCATGCTGCACTGTTAGCTATTTTTTTTTAAACTAAGAAAACCACTTGACCACTTATGTTTTAGCTCATTCACGTTATACGCTGTGACGTCTGTGTCTATTTTAAGCAGGAATCCCAATTGGTCAATTTATAGATTTGAAAGGAATGAACAATTTAAATTTTTAATTAACGAGTTCCACTGCCCTTAACTTGAGATACTGTTGAAAATCATCAAAGCTTAGACTGAAGTATGATTTTTTTCTACAAAAATGCATAAATACCCCAAACAGAAATCAGATATTGTTACATATATTAGATATAGGCAAACTGTCAGGTACCACCCTTTAAATCTTCAAATACTGAACACATAGATTTTGCTTTAGCAAAAAGTGTAGATCCAGACCATCCAGCTCCCTACAGGATATTTACTATTTACTTTAATACGTCTTGTTACCTTCCCAAGAAGATGGGTAGAAAAATTACTCAAAAATTTAATATGAATTGGGATTGGGATCAGCCGGCATTTTTGCCGATAATGCGCAGCAACATTTCTATCATTATAGCACAGGGGCACTAATGAGGTGCCCAGGGACTGAACCTGGCCAGTCCATTATACTTACACCGATGAGTCAGGCGTAATGCTGTCCCCTTAGCCCCGAGCGTTGGGAGGGAAGCCACTACTACCAACTTTAATGTCTTTGGTTTGACCCGGCCGGGGTTCAAACTATTTCATGCTACCAACACAGGGACCACAATGGAAATAAGAGTCTCTTTTTTGTATTATCCCTGGTGTTGGTGTGCATGTCATGGCTTATTTATTCTCAAGTATATTATATTTGTACCATACATGTTGTTTTAAATACCCATGTATATGCATTCCATTCTGCAAGAGAACCTGTGGTCCAGTGATAGAGTTGCTTACTTATAACTCCTCTATGAACAAACATATTATGAAAACAGTATCTCAAAATCAAAAACAAAACAAACAGAATGCATAAACTGTGTACATGCTGTACCTCAACATGGCCACAAACTATAAATAACAGATAAAATATTTCATGCTGACATTATAATCACATGAAGATGTAAACAGAATGAGTTGTATAAAGTTTCAACATCAAAATCAATGCAAGATGAAAATGCAATGCATAATAACTATGCATAACAACTAAATAAAATCATGATTTAACAGTGACAATAATTTTAATTCATAATTTTTTGCTGCACTCATAATGGTTGCAAATTCATAATTATTGTCATACTTACTATTGCTGCAATTTATCATAATTGTTGCACTCATAATTGTTGTGATTCATAACTACTGTCACACAATTGCTGTAATTCATCATAATGGTTGCACTCATAATTGTTGTGATTCATAACTACTGTCACACAATTGCTGTAATTCATCATAATGGTTGCACTCACAATTGTTTCAATTCACAATTATTGTAACACTCACAATTGTTTCAATTCATAATTATTGTAACTATGATTGCTGTCACACTCACAATTGTTGCAATTCATGATTATTGTCACACTCATAATTGCTTTGATTCATAAGTACTCACAATTGTTGCAAACTGTAATTATTGCCGTACAAGTTATGTAAATCTTAAGTATTGCTATACTCACAATTGTTGCAATTCGTAATTATTTTAACACTCACAATCATTGTAATCCATCTTTTCTTCTCACAATTGTTGTCATACAATTGATAATAGTCCTAATTAATTGTCATACTCACATGTATAACTCCTAATTATTTCCTTATTATTTTCATATTCATAATTTTTTCACAATTTCTAATAATGTGATACAATTGTTGTAATTCCTCAATTGCTACAATTCCAAATTATTTTTAACTTCACAACTGCTATAATTCTTAATTATTTTCATATTCACAATTGCTGTAATTCCTAATTATGTTTACAATTCACAAATTGCTGTAATTCCTTATTACAATCATATTCATTACTGCTGTATTTCCTATTATGTTTATCTTCACAAATTGCTGCAATGCCTAATAATGTTTACGTTCACAAATTGCTGTAATTCCTTATAACAATCAAATTCATAACTGCTGTTATTCCTTATTACATGTATGTTTAACTTTAAAAATTTCTGTAATTCCTAATTATGTTTATCATCACAAGTGCTGTAATTCATAATTATGTTTATC
Source organism: Sinonovacula constricta (assembly GCA_007844125.1). Lineage (NCBI taxonomy): Eukaryota > Metazoa > Mollusca > Bivalvia > Cardiida > Solecurtidae > Sinonovacula > Sinonovacula constricta. The sequence goes on from CM017561.1 coordinate 55,985,952, forward strand.
TTCACAACTGCTGTCATTCCTAGTTATGTTTATCTTCACAACTGCTGTCATTCCTAGTTATGTTTATCTTCACAACTGCTGTCATTTCTAATCATGTTTATCTTCACAACTGCTGTCATTCCTAATTATGTTTATCTTCACAACTGCTGTCATTCCTAATTATGTTTATCTTCACAACTGCTGTCATTCCTAATTATGTTTATCTTCACAACTGCTGTCATTCCTAATTATGTTTATCTTCACAACTGCTGTCATTCCTAACTGTTTTGTTTCACAAATTGCTGAAATTCCTATTTTTTTTATATTAAGAAAATGCTCTAATTCCTTATTACAATCATATTCACAATTGCTGTAATTCCTAATTCTATTCTTATTCACAATTGCTACCATTTCCATACTAACAATTCTGCACTAGTCTCTCATAACATGCCAACATATTTAAACACAATCTGCCTCTTATCACAGTGTTGCAAATGTGGGGATTACACAAACAGTCTGCAGCACTTGAGGTGGATGCTGAGTAATATATAATTTATCAGTTGACAAAAGCATGCCTCTACACTTTCACATGCACAACTGAGATGCAAACGCTTCACTTATTATGTGAATTCATGCAATTGTAATGTAAGATATGCAATTAAAAAAAAGATTCTGTTAATATGGTGATTATGATAATTTAATTAAAACCCCAAACAGCCATAGCATTGTCAAATAATAAAGCTAGATAAACGACTGTTAAATGCGGAACATGATGATGTATTAACTGGTGATGGGATTTGTCGGCATTCTTGCTGATACTGTGCAGCGACATTTCTTTCATTATTGCACAGGGGCATTTATGAGGTGTTCTGGGTGTTCTGAGGGACTGAACCCGGCCGGTTCATTATACTGACACTGACGAGTCAGGAATAATGCTGTCCCCTTAGCCCCAAGCATTAGGAAGGAAGCCACTTCTACCAACTTTAAAGTTTTTTGTTTGTCCTGGCTGGGGTTTGAACCCGCAACCTCCCAATCCACAAGCCGACGCTCTACCACTCGAGTTATTGCAGCCGGTTTATTTACTGGTGAAGCAGACCTAAGTGATAAATATCCTTTCTAAGTGATAAATATCCTTAAGTGCACTCTTAGGATGTGGTTTCTGCAAATCATCATGTCAGGCATCAGAATAGTTGCAACATTAATCATCATATCCTAGATAAAGTTTTACTTTTTTTATTTTTAATAAGTACATTTTTTTTTTCAAGTCTTGCCAACTGAAAATATTAAGTTATCCTATTTGTTTACCTTACATATTATACATGTATCACATTACAGTAACTGAATTTTTGTAATTTATGAACCACAAATTTAACTAAAGATACTAGCTTTTTGTTTCATTTTCATTTTTACTCCTGAAAGATTAGAAAAGGATGCTGATATTGATTAAGTATCATTAACTTCAAAATCTCTAACAAATTTTAGCAATTTTCATGCCGTGGTACATGTATGTTACATGTGACATTTTTAAATTTTTTAAATACATTGCAGCAACCAATTATGATTTTTAAAGTGATGTCTAGTATTTTAGGTGGTGGAAGACCCCAAACAAATATTTGGGTAGAACCACCAACGTACAACAACTTCCCAAATTAAGTCTATCGCCTCGAACAAGGGACTTAGGACTCACAGGTGCCCCTGGGTATGACAGTGTATATTAAAGTCATTCAAAAGATGAATGGGGTCAAAATGTCTGTTTTGTTTGGTTTTTTCGTTACATCGCACCGACACAATTATGGTTATATGGTGACATCTAGTTAATTATTGGTGGAGGAAAACCCCAGATCTAGGTCTTGGTAAAACCACCAGGGCACTGCAGGTTACCTGGAAAACCTCCCAACATGAAAGTTCTTGCGCCGACTAGGTCTCAAACCCACCCGGTGAGGGGAGTTTCAAGTCAGTGAATCTAACCGCTCGGCCAAGGGCCCCTGACAATGTTTTCGAAATCTGATTGTATAATCTAACTGTATAATTGTTGTTTCAGTTTCACTGTTTCCTACCCCTACTTATAATTTTCATGAAATGTTTTGATAATTTGCAGATGGCAACTTTGCAAATCTGCCAAACTTTCAACAAAATAGAAAAGGATTTTTTTTATTTTTATGACAATACTTCCCATTTAGTAGTAGTTTCATGGTTTTGTTATCTTTTCAATAATTTAATGCAGTTATGACAACAACTTAGTTCAAACTGTATATCTTACAGAAGAATTGTAAAGAAACATATCTGCAAAACAATTCTGGTAAGACAGATCCTGCAGAAAGTTGTAATTTAACAAATTAATTTTAATAATGAGACTTATTGTAGCTTAAAGATCATGTGACTGGCTCACAATAATTTTAAGTGCCTACTGGTGTCCAATCTATCAAAAAAAGGTATGAATCTCTGACTTGGTTTGTTTGTTTATTGGGTTTATAAACCCATCAGCAGTATTTCATTTATTTGGAGACAGTGTCCCCTTGAAGCAGATATAGTGCCGCCTTCGCTATGAATAGCATGCCATGAACACCTGGCATGATACCATACCTAGTCACATTATCCTGACATCGGGCCAACCAGTCTTGTAACTACCATAACATTTGCTTGAGCGTTAGCAAGGGAGCTAAACCACCACCATTTTTAACGACTTTGGTATGTCGTGGCCTGGGTTCCAACCAAGGGCCCCCTGTACCTGGAGTCGACAGTCTACCGACTGCGCTACCAGGTCTGGTCTTCGACTTGGTGAAATTTAAGACTGACAGAAGCACTGAAGCTTTTAAGGCCTAAGGTAATCTAAAATCGTTTCCTCTCTACTAATATATTATTATTCACTATTACAAATATTAAATGTAGTCTGTATATTATCTTTAACAAGTAAAAAATAAAATGCCCAGAAGTTTATCTTTCCTGTGCTCTAGTATTGTCACTGTAGGTTGGTTTTTCAAGTAAAGACAATCCTGTAAACCGACATCAGATTCTATAGATGGGCTGTGTCTTAGGCCCATATGTACCAACCATTCTTAAGTCTAAGTCATGATTTAAAGGTGGTATCCGACAGTTTGGACCAGAACTATTTTCATTAAACACCATTAACTATTGTTACCTGAACAGATCTCGCAAAATGCTGTTTATTGATGTCCTACACCTGTCTGAAAAGTGTACCATAATGTCACAATTGTCATTTCAAACATGTATTTCCTATCAGAGCCACATCGCGCAGTCAGCTATTTTTAAATTTAGACAACCTTGTGATAACTTAATATGTTTTAGCTCATCAAAGTCATCTGCTGCGAGGTCGATGTCTATTTTTAGCAAAATTCTTATTTATTGATTTAAAAAAAAATGAATATTTCACGCATTGACTATTATGGTTTACTGCCCCAGAATTGAGATACTGTTGAAATTCGTCGAAGTTTAGACTACAGTAAGATGTTTTCCTACAGAAATTATGCATAAACACCCCAAACAGAGGCCAGATATTGTTACATATATTAGATATAGACAAACTGTCAGACACCACCTTAAAGCTCAAGTCACAATTTTCATACCAACAAAAGTAAGCTTATTTATGAAGTTTCAATGTGATTTTAAGCTCAAAGTAATAAATTTAAAGTGCCATGCAAACAAGAGGGCCATGATGGCCCTTAATCGCTCACCTGATGACACAGGCTTTACGTAGGCTCAAATCTGGCATTAAGTAATTAAGAGTTATTTACTTTAGAAATCTTTGGTGAAGATTGGACCATTAGTGTGGCCACTGGGTTGATAACATTTTCTAGAATTTTACCAAGTAACCTACTGAATCCACATGACTCACTTCAAAACATATGTAAGATTTCATACTGGCAAACATGATGGTCAAGTTTGGTGAAGACTGGGCCATTAATGTAGCCTCTTCAGTGTTTTCACAAGCTTTTTCTAAAATTTAACCTAGTGACCTACTTTATGACCCCACGAGACCCAATAACGAACGCATCCGAGATTTCATGCAGACAAACATTCTGACCAAGTTTGGTGAAGATTGGGCTATAAATGTGGCCTCTAGAGTGTTCACGAGCTTTTTCTAAGATTTGACCTAGTGACCTACTTTTTGACCCCACGTGACCCAGTTACGAACTCATCCAAGATTTCATGCAGACAAACATTCTGACCAAGTTTGGTGAAGATTGTGCTATAAATGTGGCCTCTAGTGTGTTCACAAGCTTTTTCTAAGATTTGACTTAGTGACCTACTTTTTGACCCCACGTGACCCAGTTACGAACTCATCTAAGATTTCATGCAGACAAACATTCTGACCAAGTTTGGTGAAGATTGGGCTATAAATGTGGCCTCTAGTGTGTTCACAAGCTTTTTCTAAGATTTGGCCTAGTGACCTACTTTTTGACCCCACGTGACCCAGTTACGAATTCATCCAAGATTTCATGCTGACAAACATTCTGACCAAGTTTGGTGAAGACTGGGCTATCAATGTGGCCTCTAGTGTGTTCACAAGCTTTTTCTAAGATTTGACCTAGTGACCTACTTTTTGACCCCACGTGACACAGTTACGAACTCATCCAAAATTTCATGCAGACAAACATTTTGACCAAGTTTGGTGAAGAATGGGCTATCAATGTGGCCTCTAGTGTGTTCAAAAGCTTTTTCTAAGATTTGACCTAGTAACCTACTTTTTGACCCCACGTGACCCAGTTACGAACTCATCCAAGATTTCATGCAGACAAACATTCTGACCAAGTTTGGTGAAGATTGGGCTATAAATGTGGCCTCTAGTGTGTTCACAAGCTTTTTCTAAGATTTGAACTAGTGACCTACTTTTTGACCCCACGTGACCCAGTTACGAACTCATCCAAGATTTCATGCAGACAAACATTCTGACCAAGTTTGGTGAAGATTGGGCTATAAATGTGGCCTCTAGTGTGTTCACAAGCTTTTTCTAAGATTTGACCTAGTGACCTACTTTTTGACCCCACGTGACCCAGTTACGAACTCATCGAAAAAATTTCATGCAGACAAACATTCTGACCAAGTTTGGTTAAGTTTGGGCTATAAATGTGGTCTCTAGTTTGTTCACAAGTTTTTCCTAAAATTTGACCTCGTGACCTACTTTTTGACCCCAGGTGACCCAATAATTAACTCATCCAAGATTTCATGCAGACAAACATTCTGACCAAGTTTGATGAAGATTGGATAAAAACTGTGGCCTCTAGTGTGTTCACAAGGTAAATGTTGACGACGGACGACGGACGACGGACAAAGCGGTATCACAAAAGCTCCCCTTGAGCACGTTGTGCTCAGGTGAGCTAAAAATACATACATGTAGCTAAATACATAAAGAAGATATTGTGGACTAAAATCCATGACTTGAGCAATTCTTACTTAAGAATAGTTGGTGAATACTGGCCTAATTAATTGATTAAACTAGGTCTTTTGCAATTTTAAAGACCACTGACACATGATTTGCAAAAACTATGGCTGGCAATAGTTAAACACTTTATCAGTTAATCTCTTCATATCTATGTTAAATAGTTAAGAATTATTTTTTGTGAGCGTCTATAGAAGAACGTTAGATGAAATTATAATGACGCCCTATTCCTTCCAACTAATTTGCTACTTATCAAGTGATTAACAATGTGTCAGGGTGTCAGCTTGAGATGTAATAATTTGTGAATAACACATCCTATCACTGTGATATATGATATATGTGCCACAGTCTCTACCTCTTTCCTGCCTTAACTTGTCCGGTGACTGATTTCATAACCATAAACATCCCATCTAGTTAAAACTGACACATAATGTGAATATCATTTTACTTTTTTCATTATAGTTTGTGAGTATTCATACATGTAATTGTGAATAACAAATAATGATGTCATGTTCAAGAATTTTCAGTTACTTAAAATGGTTTTGCTGTCAAGTTAAGAGTTAACATCATATTACTTAACAAGTCTGCAGCCCGCATTAAAAAATCTCTCAATTTGCATTAAATTCTTTTCTGCAAAAATATCTGATTTAAGAAACAATTACTTAGTAAATCAATTTTATATAAAGGATATAAACAGAGGAAATTTGACACCAAAAACAAATGGAAAGATCTATGAAGATAACTTCAGGTGACAATAAAGAAGACTTCCAGCAGAATTTTTATTTATGTATTTATTTAAAAATACATTGCTATGACACAATAATGGGTCATTATAGCAACTGATGTCCAGCTACTTTGGTGAATGAAGTCTTCAGACAAATATCTGGGTAGAACCACAGGCGCATCACAGGTCACCTGGAAGACCTTACAGTATTCTTATAATTAATGATTGGGAAATTCTTATGAAGAAACAATTGAAGAAGGGGAATTTAATTTCCCAAATTCGGCATACATTTGCATGGACACACATGCCTTCTGATTATGTTTATGTTTATTGGGTTTATCGTCCCACCAACAGTATTTCAGTAATCTGGAGACGGTGTCCACTTGAAGCAGATATAGTGCTGCCTTCATCGTGTATAGCATGTCATGAACACCTGGCATGATACCACACCCAGTCACATTATCCTGATACCAGGCCAACCAGTTATGGAACTACCCTTATATTTGTTTGAGCCTTAGCAAGGGAGCTATACCATTACCATTTTTAATGACTCTGGTATGTCACAGCCCAGGGCCTCTCATACCTGGAGCCAACGCTCTTTTGATTACGCTACCAGGTCTAGTGCCTTCTGATTAGGTACAGATATCAAACTTCAAAATATTAAAACATACTGAGTCATCAATATTTTGAATCAGTTCTAATGGCTATGCATAAAAACACTATATCTGGGATACAACCAATTCATTGGTCGATTTTTCACATTTTAAAGCTTTGACAAATGGAGACATTATAATAGCCTGCTTTTCACCAGTTTGTATCAGTTTGTTTTTAAAATACATTGCAGCGACCATTTATGATCATTTTAGCAATATGTCCAGCTTTTTGGTGGAGGAAGACCCCAGACAAATGTCTGGGTAGAGCCACCAGTGCACTGCAAGTTAGCTGAAAGACCTTCCCACATTAAGTCCTTCATGAATGCTATACAGTCAGAAGGGTTACAAATGGGTGACTCTACTACTACGCCCCACGGCTCACCCTTTTCCCATTTTTTCACACTTTGACAAAGGAAGAAATTATAATAGCTAGCTTTTCACCAGTCTGTATCAGTTTATACTCCTTTTGTTTTGTTTTGTTTTTGAAATACATTGCAGCAACCATTTATGATCATTATAGCAATGTCCAGCTTGGCCACAGCTGTTTGGTGTAGAAAGACCCCAGACACATGTGTGGGTAGAACCGACGGCGCACCACAAGTCAGCTGGAAAACCTTCCCACATTAAGTCCTAGACCCCTTTTCACATTTTACAGCTTTTGGATGGGATGGGATTTGCTGGCATTTTGCCGATACTGTGCAACGACATTTATATCATTATAGCATAGGGGCATTTATGGGGTGCCCAGGGACTGAACCTGGCTGGCCCATTATACTGACACCGACGAGTCAGGCGTAATGTTGTCTCCTTAGCCCCGAGCGTTAGGAGGGAAGCCACTACTAGCAACTTTAAAGTCAATGGTTTGACCCAGCGTGGGTTTGAACTGCGACCTCCCAATCCGCAAGCCGACACTCTACCACTTGAGCTATTGCAGCTGGTCTACAGCTTTGGCAAATGAAAAAGTTATAAAAGCCTGTCTGTATCAGTTTATACTCCTGTTGTTTGTGGGATTTTTTCAATACATTGCAGCAACCATTTATGATCATTACAGCAAAGTCCAGCTGTTTGGTGCAGGAAGACCCCAGACACAGGTCTGGGTAGAACCTCCGGTGCCCACAAGTCAGCTGGAAGACCTTCTCATATTAAGTCCTTTGCCCTGAAGAGGACTCGAACCCACATGGTGAGTGGCCAAGCAGTCAGAGGAGTTAAAAATCTGCGAATCAACCACCATGCCACGAGCACCTCTTATACTCAATTTGAAAAGTGCAATACAGATGGTAATTGTGTGGTGATGATGTAAATGATGGTTCAATTCAAACGTCGCCTTAATATTAACTATATACTCATTTATACTTCAAACCTAACAGTCTATACTTTATCAGACAAAACTTGACAAAATTGTGTTAATGGTTGTATCCAACAGTTTGCCATATCAAACACATGTAACAAGATCTCTCACCAACGCAAAATTTCTGCACAAACACATACTTTAAAGATGATTTTGGACACTACCTTTATTGTTGGATTGTACAAATTGTGAAAAAAAAAACAATCACTTAAAATCTCTAAATGTTTAAAAAAAATCCAAATCTATAAATAAGTTAGATAGTGATCTCTGCTAAAAACTAATCTCAAGGACAGAGCAGATTACATTAACAATGCCTTCTTTGGTTATTTGAGGAAAAATGTTTGATTGGATACCACCTTCAATTATAAAAATCTGACAGTTAAACGTTTGTCAAAGTCTCCCCCTAAACTGAAAGTGGCATCGCTAATCTGGCTCTATGAGTCAATTGTAGGTTGCTTAATGTTTGCTACAAACCTAAGCTAACCCAAATGGCTCTATTTGTAGCAAACAATAAGCAAACAATTGTGAAACAGGTTGTGCATAAGGTAGTAAAGGTACTGAACTTATGCTATGTATGTAACTTTGTGACTGACATGCATCAATATGCATAATTTACTTTGATTTAAACACTTTATCAAGTCATGCTCCGCAGCTAGGTTAATAGTTCACTTAATGCACAATCTGAATTAATTTCGCCACGGATTTGAGTAATTTCTAAAAATATAAGTAGTGTGTACATACTTTCAAGATATCCTTTCCAGTCAATACACTTGCCATGTAGAGAGTATAGAAACCCCATACTTTGGTTATGACAGGCAGAGACAATATGAGCAAATTCATTGCCAACACTTTCTGAGTAGGTAGTCATGACGTGATGCGTGTTAGGATACTTCCACTTCACAAAACCTCTTCCCGCCATTTAACACTTAACCTGTTTTGATGTGCTTTGCATATCACATGGACACAATTATAGATGACCATTATAGCAACTTAGCGCTACGAACCATTTCAAATGAGTTTTTAATTTTTTTGCAACACAGAAAGCAACAATTTATATATCCCCTTAAAAAGGACTCACAAGCCAGAGAGAGAGAGTAATCATGCAATCTACAGCCTTGTGCAGTAAAAGAATGCAGTAACTTAAAGAAATGGGTTTACATGTGCATATATATATATATATATATATATATTAAGCTTCCCTATATTGAAAAAAAAATTCGTTTGTAAACACCTTTAATTACATATTATGGATCGGTAATAGTGATTAGGTGTGCAGAGTATCTGGTCCTTTTTGGTCTACATTGATAAAAATGGAGTGTTGAGTGAGCAATAATAATTGTAGAAGCAAACTTATGTGAGGGATAAATATATATATATTTGCTTCTACAATTACCATTATCATTGCTTACTCAACGCTCCGTTTTTAATAAACAAACTTTTGTGAGGTATAAAAATATCAGCTGCACTTCAGTCCATATTACTCTCTCGGCTTACTAGCCAATCCATATAATGTCATAGGGCCCTCAGTGGTGAGAACTTTTTCTTAAACAATTAAATATATGAGAAATAAATTACTAGATATTTTAATTAGTAGTGGAGGAAGATGCCAGACTTATGCATGGGTAGAACCACCTGCACACTGCAGGTTATATTCATTTGGTTTATCATCCCACCAACAGTATTTCAGTTATCTGGAGACAGTATCCACATGAAGCAGATATAGTGCATGCCATGAACACCTGGCATTTCACCACACCCAGTCATATTATCCTGACACCGGGCCAACCAGTCATGGAACTACCCTTATATTTGCTTGAGTGTTAGCAGATATACCACTACCATTTTTAACGACTTTGATGGATCGAACCCGGGACCTCACGTATACAATGCATTAAAGCTAGAAAACCTTCCCACTTGAAAGCTCTCACCCCTACGGGGAGTCGAACCCGCATGGTGAAGGGCTGATGAGTTGCAAGTCAGTTACAAGACTCTTACCGCTCGGTCATGGGCATGATAGATGTGGTAAGGTACATTTTTAGGTTTGATGATAGAAGTATTTTTTCCGGACCAACATCTAAGATTTTTTTACCTTAGTAAAAGCCCACAAAGAAACAATTATTAAGGATGTTATTCTTTTTTTATTTTTAGAAAGAAAAAGGTTTGAGCTGGTGGGCATTCCTTACCTGTCACAAACCCTCAACTCACTGCACGATCATGTCTGGTGGGCATTTTAATTAAATAATCACTAGTGCTTAATTACATAGAATATCATTAACTACCTGTTTTTTTACCTATCTATAATGCTTAGGCCAATAGTGCAGATCTGGGCCAGCCAACTTAATGCTAGTAGATGTATGATCAAGGTCTATAGTATTTGCAGATAAGACTCTATAAATAAATATATATGTATATAAATATGCTTAACCTTTTACATGTAACTTATATAATATATAAGCAACAACAAAAAAACTGAAAAATTAAAAATAAAGCATGCATATTTAACAAGATTTGTTTTGTTTTTGTTTAGTTTTTGAGATACCAATTATTATCATTACAGCGACATCTCTTTTTGTACCAGCAAAGATTACTACACTAGAGTGTTTTTAATTTGTAAGTTGTATATTTCTAGTGCCTATGACAACGACAAGTAAATTTTTTACTTTTCCATCGTTCCGGTGAAGAACTGCAATATCTCTTACAGCAAATGGGTAATCAATGAGTTTTTGGAGTATCTACAATTATAGATCATCATTTCAAAACAATAAGTTTATGTTTATTGGGTTTATCATCCCACCAACAGTATTTAAATTATCTGGAGACGGTGTTCACTTGAAGTAGATATATTGCTGCCTTCACTGTGTATAACATGCCGCGAACACCTGCCATGATACCACACACAGTCACATTATCCTGACAGAAGGCCAACCAGTCAAGGAACTTCCCTTATATTTGCTTGAGCAAGGGAGATATACCACTACCATTTTTAACGACTTTGGTATGTCGTGGGCCAGGGTTGAACCTCCCGAACCTGGAGCCCAATGCTCTACCAACTGTTCTACCAAGTTCGGTAAAACAATCCTAAAAACCATATTTCCTTTTTTAAGTAAAGGTCCAAAACATGATCATAATTAAAATCATAAACCGATCCTTTACAATTTAAATTCAAATTCAAAAATGCTTTTCCAGTCATGTTCCCATGATAGAGGTGTTCACCCAAAACAAAGACAAGGCGATCTATAAAGTAAAAATTGAAAAATGCTTCTTTATGTCGTGTTTAAATAGAGGTACTTACTTAAAATAAACAAAATGTTATCTATAAAGTCAAATTAAATAATGTTATGTCCAACAAAGGTGTTCATAAACAAACAAAATGTGATTTATAAATTCAAATTCCAAAATGCTTTTTATGGTATATTTAAAAAAAGGTGTTAAAACAAAACAAAACAAAATGTGACAATATTGTCAAAATAGAAAATGCTATGTCATGTTATTTTCCTGTTGAGGTGTTTACACCAAACAAAACATCCTAAATATTTACATCAAATGAGAAAAAAATGCATGCCTTCATCCTCCTTCATGTTTTCCACATGAAGTGTATAATTAAATCCAACAACAGGTAGCCTATCCTTACAAGTACTGTAATAAAAATGGTCTACTAGAGACACGTGTAACCAACCGCTAACCCCATCATGCGTGTCAATAAGATGACTGTAAAAAAATTCACAATCGAGTGGTAAAAAAGTACTTGTTCTTTAAATGCACAAGAGATTTCTTGAAAATTACCACCCATTTTTAACTGTCAGGGTCATCTTCCGATGACTTACCTGCAACTTCAAAAAGCATGCTCTCAACAATCTATTATTGGTTATACCTGTTAGGTTACCCTTATGAAAGTCTGGTCATTCTTGGATATCTCATTTTCAATCTGGTTCAAGGAAAATGTGTATTCAGTCGCTCAATACACCCACCCCACACAGCCCCCCACCCCACACTCAGTCCCCTTTCCTTCCTCTACAATAACTACAAATTGCAAATGTCAAACACAACTGTCAAACTACACACCTGAACAGGTTTATAGTACTTAATGTGTAGGTATACGAATGCCTAAGGTGTGCATGTACTTTACTCATAACCTGATTGGCAGTAAGTGATTGGGATTATGCATAAAGTGTTTAAACGTGGGTTTTAAGGGACTCAAAAGAAGTTTCAAGGGTCTCCAATTTTATTTTACATTTTGGAAACTTGAAAAATAAACATATTATGGTAAATGAAAATACATTGCTTACAGTATTTTTTATAAAAGTAGCATTTTATTTCTTCACATTTATTTCAAATATATCCACAATTCCAACAATGAATCAATATTACAAATAAAGCATACAAATAAAATAAAGCAAAATATTCTTACCACCCATTATGTGGAGATCTTATGAATAAAATTTGATGGACTTCTCTTCAAAAGAATCAAAAGAAAACAATAATAAAACGTTTCTCGGGCACCAGACAATTGGTCCCATGGACATTTGGTCCCATGCCATTTTTGACAGGGTGGACAATTGGTCCCATCTAGTTTTGCCAGACTGGACAATTGGTCCCATCCCATTTTTGACAGGGTGGACAATTGGTCCCATCTCATTTCATTCCATCTCAATTTGTAAGGGGTGGACATTTGGTCCCATATGTATATTACTCATATACTGGGCATAAGAGAAAGTCACGATTTATATACTTATATACTAATTTATCATTTATTCATCTTAATTAAATGTTACAGTCAAATTTATCAAGATAACTACTAAAAATGTTATTGTTTGTTACAAGAGAGAAACAAGAATCAATTAAGAGCAATTAAAATGGAATAAGTGATAATGACTTATTTAAATTGGCAATAATTGATGCCAATCAAGGTTGATATTGTTACAAGTTAAAGGTTTTCCATCAATAAAAGGTGTTGTTTGTATCAACTTTTAGCTTTGAAATGTTCATCTTAAAACAAACTGTGAAGAATGTTGTATATAACTGAAGACGTGTGCCTCAGCAGAAACTTACGCCCAGATCCAACTACAGTCGTCGCAGACTTCGAATTGATCCACAACGCTGTCCGCTCAGTGCTGAGACAGGACATCCACATCCAAGGGTTTTTTTACCATCTCACACAGAGTACCTGGCGACGACTACAAGCCAATGGTCTACAAGTTGCCTACAGAGAGGATGATGACATCCGCATGTTCGTTGGAATGCTAGATGGTCTAGCATTCCTTCCTGTCGACAGGGTGACTGAAGGGATGACTTTCCTGTGAGAAGAAGCACCCTAAGAACCCAACTCAGTAGTTGGCAACTTCGATAGTACGTATGTGTCTGGGGCCTGTTGTATTTTGGGCGTTACACATGAGATTCTGATGGATTGATATAAGTAACATGAGGTTCTGATTTATACTGGTATATTCTTACTATAACACCGGTATAAAACAATATCAAACATAATGAGATGACCTACTACTAGTACATGTAGATACTACAGGGCCTTCCGGTGTGTGGCCACAGATGGGGTAATGCGGTTCCGCAGGACTGCCCCCAGATTCCCCCCTAGTGTGTGGAATGTCCATGAAGTGACCTTGAGTGAAAATCATCGAACCAACAACATCTGCGAATCATGAAATAATGGATTCAAGCACCTCGCCGGAAGCGCCAACCCATCACTATGGACAGTCATCGCCAGCCTGAAGAAAGACGTCGCTCACACAGAAACCGAAAACCTGCAGCACCAACATGAGATCTAGCCAAAGAAGAGGAGAAGAACGAAAACAGCAACCACCAGAACAGACTGAAGATGTGTAACCAACTCGTCGGAGGGGAGAAGACTGTGAAGGAGTTTCTGGCTGCGATTGGACAGTGTATTAGGTTTAAGTAATTCTTATGTGATCTGTTGGACTCTACATATATTGTTGTTAATTACCATGTACTATTTTATTCTGTATTGGGTCCTCAAAATAGTGCTTAAGATTTTGGTACTTTTCATATTTGCTATATTGCATGCTGTAGTGCTTTGATATTTATTAATAATTTATGTTCATTTGTCATCAAATGTGCTATATTTTATGCCGTAAATTCTGTGTCATTTTTTAAATGTAGTGCTTTTGATATCTTCTTTACCTTTATGGTCATGTGCTATATTTCATGCTGTAAATAAAGTGATAATATATTCCATTATTCACTTAATAATGGGACTTAAATGAGTGAGATGGGACCTTTATCCACACCTGTCAAACTGAGATGGGACCAACTGTCCACCCTGTCAAAAATGGGATGGGACCAATTGTCCAGCCTAGCAAAACTTCATGGGACCAATCGTCCACCCCTGTCAAAAATGGCATGGGACCAATTGTCCATGGGACCAATTGTCCTACATTCACGTTTCTCGACTACCAAATGCTAAAGTATCTTTACTCTGTTAAAGTAAATGACTGTATGACTTAAGGTTCTGGTTCAATTAAACCATTTAAAATATGAAGTTCATACGCACAACCTATGGACTTCTAAACATCACTCACCTTCAAAACAACACTTTCCGATGCAAGCTTACAGATTAAAACAGTATTATCAGTCAGTGCTGTTGTTACTGTAGTGTAATGCGGGTCATTATTATTACACAATATACATATAGTGATAAGTGGTGAATTGTATTCACAACACCTGGTTACATGTAGAGCTGTCTGATCAGGATTCACTCTATTTTCTGTTCCGTATTTTTATTTGCAGTGTTTAGGCTAGAACTTCAGAGCAGTGGGCCAATTTGACCCATCACTTCTGAAAACAGTGGGCCAATTTTATAAACAGTGGGTCAATTTAAAAAGATGGAAAAAAGCATCACCAAAATGGGTTTTTTAGTAGCAAACCTCATGAGGTTTAGAATCACCCAAGTGCTTTACTTATATACCACATCATTAAACGTAAAGCATCTATAAATTATGATCAACAGCGTTATCCTTCGAACTGTAAGTCACTAGTGCATATAAATCAATCCAATACAGCTGTTTTTAGGTCAATAGGTAATGCAGAGTCGGTCTATTTTTAGCAGAAACTAGTTTGTGTACTAGCTAGGCTTAGAATTATGATTGATACAAAAAAAGAAGTATTTCTTTCCGCTTTATTTGTTCTTTACTTTTATTAGCATGCACCAAAATTATCGATTCAGTTTAAAAAAAGTGTGAGCAACTCTAAGAATTCTGCGCCAATGCTGCAAAGGCACACTTTAGCCTAAGCACTGTATTTGTATATCTTACTAACTTATGCACAGAGAATGTGAGCAAATATGGAAGAAAGTAGGCTTGTTTATTTAAAATGTCTTAGGATAAGGGTTAAAAATTAGGGATGTTGATGAATATTCAAATGTCCGAATATCAAGTAGCTATTCGAATAAACATTTTGGGGTTTGAATATTTTATCATTTTTATTTCACTTTTTGTTAAGTTTGAAGGAAAATTGAAAAGACATTTCTTTAGTTGATCGTATTGTCTCCCAACGACTTAAAGACACGGGCGATATGTGATTGCACTCCCTCTAAGATAGAAGGGGTGGGTCTGTTATTTTTTGTCACTGCGATTTTCTGTTCTCTGTTTTTGCTACCTTCTCTTTGAATAACAAAAATGTAAATCTACAGACCTTTTCATTGTTCGTCATAGGTTTACTTAACATACTTAAAACTCATGAGCTTACAATTTTAATCATTCTACATATATATATATATATATATATATATAGAGAGAGAGAGAGAGAGAGAGATATTGGTTGGTACTTTATTAGTTTATCAACAATCAGGTAATCTTGACACTAGCCAATCACAGTAATTGTCGTTGTCAAATGGTTTTGTTTACCCTCGCCTTTCCCACATAGGCATATGGCGAGCAGGTTCGTAATTGTCACTTGTGTACTGGTAACTAAATGTCCCTAATTGACATGTTATGGCTTCGGATTAACACCCTTAGCCATATCAGCCAATCAA
This sequence comes from Sinonovacula constricta, assembly GCA_007844125.1. Taxonomy (NCBI): domain Eukaryota; kingdom Metazoa; phylum Mollusca; class Bivalvia; order Cardiida; family Solecurtidae; genus Sinonovacula; species Sinonovacula constricta. Next base: position 56,002,056 of record CM017561.1, read on the forward strand.
AATTTAACACCAATCCGACCACCAACCAATCAAGATCGTTAATTGGCTGTACACTTGAGCCATTTCCCTTCATAAAACCTTCATGGTTTTGCCTAATTGTCTTACAGTCAATTAAGTACCACCCGCATTTTGCCCTTTTGAAGATGCCTCCTTTAAACATTAATGTATTTTATAAGATTGGTTCACAAAACATAATTAACTGTTTGTTGTTATACATTGTTAGTGGTTAGTAAAGTAAAATATTAAAATTGTAAGCTACTTTGCATGTGATGCTTCATCTAATAAAATTATGATATGGTCTTATTAAATCGATATGTAAATATTAAAAGAAGCTTAAGTAGCTCTTTTAATACGTCTTATGTTAATACAAGTAAGTAATTAAGTACGCAAAATGTCTTTAAATTGTAACGGTTATTGCACTAAGTACAATACGTAACAAAAAGACACCCAAGTTTAAGGTGATATTTAATAATGTATATATTATAAGGGACTTTGCAGGTCATCTTAACATTGATTGGTTACTGTATAGTTTTATTGTAAGAGTTTCAATGTTAATAATAATAATAATAATAATAATAATAATAATAATAATAATAATAATTATAATAATAATAATAATAATAATAATAATAACAACAATTGTTAAGTAACAATGACATTGTTTACGCATTTACTGGCATTCTTCATTGACAGTATTATCTTGCAAATTACCGCTGACCGAGTAAAGAAACACCCCGTTTGGTCCTTCACTATAAACAGGATAATGGTGGATAGATAATATTCCCGTTTGTATTTCAAAAAGAAGAAATTGTCGTTTTAAAATTAAATGCTATGCTAAAATCAAAAAACTACTGCTGCTTCTGCAATAAGTAAGGCTAGCAATGTAAATTATGGCCAGAAATAAACATTTTACAATGAATAAACACATTAGACGTAATGAAAAATTACCATGTTATGTGCCACTATGATATAAATTTGTTCCGAATATTCGAATATGATTCGAATACACTTAATGAATATTCGAATATTGTTATGGGATTCGATTTACATCCCTATTAAAAATAACTAATTCATCAAGGTGACACTATAATGGTGAATTTAGTAGAGGAAGACCCATAGAAAAATATCTGGAAAGCACCACCAGCATATCGCAGGTAAGCTGGAAGGGAAGGCCTTTCACACAATAACTTTTCCAGACCAGCTCTGGAACTCATACAATGACAGGCATGCAGTAAGAGGCCATAAAAGTGACAGTGACACTTACAGGCCAAGGGCACCGAACACAAAAGTCTGGATTGTGTTCATATCTTTTGTGTAAGTTGCATGTATCAGTGAAACAGATTTCCATGCCATACCCTGTACTCTGGTAAGTGACATTTCTTTTTAAAGGGGTAATGATATATCACAAATTTCTCCATTAAAGTCTTTATTATAAAAATAAGAGAAAATCATTACCCTTTCATAAAATGATTCCAACAAGTTCCAGCAGCAGTAGGTGGATTGAAATTAGAAATTATTCTTTGATTCAACTAGGTGTTAAAGGTGGCATCTCACAGTTTGCCTATATAACATTCATGTTACAAAATCTTACCATCAGGAAGTGTACACATAAAGCTATCTTACAGAATATCACACTTCCGACACTACCTGAACCTGCAACCTCCCGATCTGCAAGCCGACGCTCTACCACTTGAGCTATTGCGGCCGGCATTTGTTTTTGGCATTTGAAAAAAACAACACCTTATCTTATAGCAGAAAGAAATCACTAGATAGATTATTTGGGTTTTCCAAAGTGGATTTTTAACTTCCAGTATGAATGTCATTAATTCTGAAATGAATAAGTTAAATTATCTATACCTTCAAGTTTTCTATCCAACTGTAATATGTATATATATAATATATATGCTTCTTGTTTTCTAAAATGTCGATTACTTAAAAGAATATTACCAGAATAGAAGCCATGAGAAACTAATGCCATGCAACGAACATATCTCTTACATGTCGACAGTGTGCAAGTATTGACCTCATTTCCTACCATTCTGCTCTTCGTGTCACATGAAGCATGTGCATAGGTCTTAACATCATGAAATGACCGCCTACTTAGTCAATATCCTTTACATAACAGCTACACCTTAGTTTATTGTTTGTTGGGTTTATCGTTCAACCAACACTACCAACAGTATTTCAGTTATCTGGAGATGGTGTCCACTTAAGGCAGATATACTGCTGCCTTAACTGTGTAAAGCATGCCTTGAACACCTGGCATGATACCACACCCAGTCACATTACCCTGACACCGGGCCAACCAGTCGTGGAACTACCCTTATATTTGCTTGAGCGTTAGCAAGGGAGCTATATTACTACCATTTTAATGACTTTGGTATGTTTCGGCCTGGGATCAAACCCGGGGCCTACCATACCTGGAGCCGATGCTCTACCGATTGCGCTACTAGGTCCGGTCATCCTTATTTCTCCAGTGTTTTGTTATTAGATTAACATATATGTTAGAAATTTTTATTCTGAGTCCTGTAACCTTTACATACAGTAGTAACAAACTTAACAGTGTAAGCAAATTGCTTTACTGCCTTATTGTAAAAATCAACTAGACAAATGAGACTGGAAGTGTTAAAGATTTGTTTGTTTATTGGGTTTATTGCCCCACTAACAGTATTTCAGTTATCTGGAGACAGGGTCCACTTGAAGCATAGTTTGTGGAATTGAAGAATCATAGCAAATTAGCTTCTGTTTCAACCTAAAAGCCCTCTTTAAAGTTATGTGGAGATCATCAGTTATTGTTTATAGACCCATATATTAGGGATTATTCTAGAGCTCAAAAAGGGGCAGGGTGAAACAAAAAAGGGGCAGGGTGGCACAAAAAGGGGCAGGGTGCTTTCTGCGCATCGGACAGGGTAAAAATGGCACAATTTGAACGTCACATTGAATTATTACTATAACTGTATGTCATATAATTTTATTAGAAAGTCATCAAAAGAAGACATAATTGTGTCTATGTTATATCATTGTAAACTTGTGAATATTTCCAATTGCTTTAATGATATATTGTAATAACACCAACATTTATATCCTCCTATTCTTTTGCCCATGCCATCATTTCACAGTCTTTCCAAAGTCCAGATATTTGTCATTTTTATGAATGGTCAGAAGCTGATGTACAATGTCCACATCAAGTCTATATCTGATATCAGTCTAAATGCGATTGACTTCAGAAAAGACACGCTCCACCTCAGCAGTGCTCACTGGAATCACAGCTGCAGTTGCACAGACTTTCTCAATGTTTTTAAAGCATTGGCCTGTTGACAATTTCATCATCATGGTTTGCTGTGTTATTGCTGAAAATTAAGTTAAATTCATTCTGATTTCTTGCCCTTATTATTGTATTTTATTCCTTTATGAAGACATAATTCTTGTAAATAAATAAAATACATAATTTGCTTTTTTATGTATTTTTGTAGATAAGTAGGGTAGATTATATAATTCAAAATCTTTGTATGTGACATTTTCAAATTTCAAATTTCATGATTCGAAGTAAAAACCTTATTATTTAACTTCAAATGTACCGTGTATTCTCAAGACAAACATATCCAAAATTAGTTTGTCCGAATTAACATACACTATTACCGTCTGCAAAACTAATATCTGTAAACAAAACACCCAATACTAAAGCAATTTAAGCACATTACCTTGCACGGGTTACCATAAATGAAGCGATACTAAGATTCGTTTTCCTACTTCTCGCTCATTCTTTTTCTTGATCAGCTAATTTACGTTTCAGGGATGGCATTTTGCAATGTCACGCGACCGTCGAAGTGCATGAGAATGAACTTTCTCAAACTTTTAACGAAATAATGAACTATTAATTACGTGTGAATAACTTTTAATGTTACGTGTGAAAACATACAGCAGAAACTTGAAAGCGGTTATGCAATGACCTGAAGTGCCGTCATTATCGACCGCCGACAATTGTGATCTTCGCAGCAGAGTAGATACCCACTAATAAGTTTATTAACAACTTGACTTTGTTTGTTACAGGTACTTTTTAAATTTATCCAGATTATACTTTGGTATGTTTGTGATTATACCATAATTATCATCAAAAGAACAAGACTCAAATACTGTGTTAACACAAGGCACTCTTTCCAGAAATATAGTGTACTGTCATAACAGACTTGGTGACGTACATCAAAGAAATAACTGTCGTGCCGCTGGATATCTCAATATCACAAAACAGGATGACTGGTCAACGCTCCTGTCTTTATTCTCGCCACGCTCAGTAGTTGCAATATACGATAAATTTGCGTAACAGTGTCACATCCGGATAACAGCGCCGAATCTAGCTGAGAATGACATTGATTGATTGATCAAAAGTAAATGGGCGGTCTTAAAAAGGGCAAACAGGCGCTGTTTGTAGGCATTTTAGGGGCAAAAGGGTGGGGCTTAAAAGGGGCAGGGCGGGGCTTAAAAAGGGCAGGGCAGAGCGCCCTTCTATTCCGCGCTAGAATAATCCCTACATATATATAGTGGTGCCTTTGCTGTGACAGAATGTTGACAAACAAGCACTTTATCCTGACACCTGGTTTACCAGTATAAATGCTTGAGCATAAACAGGTATGCTATACCAAATGATGCACACTTCTCACAATGGATACATTTCACCCCCCACCCCCTTTTGTAACATCGCACCAACACAGTTATGGTCATATAGGCGACATCCTGCTAATTATTGGTGGAGGAAGACCCCAGGTAGAATCACCGGTACACTGCAGGTTAGCTGGAAAACCTCTCCACATGAGAGTTCTTGCCCTGACCAGGACTCGAACCCATGAGGGGCTGAAAAGTTACAAGTCAGCTACCTCTAACCGCTCGGCCCTGGGCGCCCCCGGTTACATTTTGTAGTGCTGCTGTAACCACTGCCGTCTTGAAAATCATGTGACCATACAGGAGATCAATCTTGTGTACATCAATATCAGTGTCAATCTAAAAATCTTCTAAATGATTTCAATGTAATAAACTCAAAATTGTTTATTTAAAATGTAAACATTCCTTAGAATTTATCCACAGAATAAAACTCAAATGGTATATAATTTGTAAAAAAAAAAAATAAAAAAATTATTATCTCGAATCTAGTTCGTAAAGCTTACTTATGGTTTTCCTGTTTGTTGGAAGCGGTTACTGATCTGAAAGGCACATGACCTCTGACCGGGAGATTGCAAATTTGTTTGTTGGATTTACCATCCCACCAATAGTATTTAAGCTATCTGCAGATGAACTACACCCGAAGCAGATACTATGCTGCCTTCACTATGAATAGCATGCAGTGAACACCTGGTATGACACCAAACCCAGTCAAAATATCTTGACACAAGCCAGCCTACCCTTATAAGGAACTACCCTTAAATTTGCTTCAGCTTCTGCATGGAAGCCAACCTGTCGGGGAACTACCCTTATATTTGCTTCAGCTGGATGACCTTCTTACAGTAATTCCTTCACCCTAGATAGGACTCGAACCTATGCAGTGAGAGGCTAAGCAGTAAGAGGAGTTACAAATTGGCGACTTTACCACTATGCCAAAGGAGCCCCCATTTACAAATGTGTTTTTAGTTTAAACCATTTCAGAGCAATGTATATTTCCCATGCTGGAGGTTGCATTTAAAATTCTTCTCATTTGCTTGTGAGTAATTTTTAAAGGGTAAATGAATTGCTGCATTCTGATTGGTTAAAATTAGATGGATTGGAATGGTCCATTCCAGGGTGTGCATAGTGTTTAGAGTCAAGTGCTGCTCAAAATCTTTATGCTCTTTCCTGAATATGACATCACTATCTGGCACCTTTTTAGTACTGCTTCAACCAAACTCCAGACGGCATTACAGGAAGAGATGCATTGCAAGATTTCTGGGGGACTCTTTCTGGCACAGATGGACACATGCAAAGCTTAATAGTCTTCCACAAATTCTTATTTCATGACAGCACAGCAATTGTTTACTCTCTCTAAAAAAAAACAACCTAAAAGAACCCATTCACAATGACGCAGGACCTTCATAATGAGGGTGTCAACACAGGGTAGGTGCCAATAGGAACACCTTGGATAATTAACGAATCATCTCCCGGATGTATCTAGGTAGTAGGATCACCTGGGCCATTTCCCTAAATGGGATTACTTTTGAGACAGATATCAAAACAAATATGGCAGCTCGGATGACAGCTCAATACAGTACGATACCTGTAAAACTGTCAAACAATGCCATTGTTTATGTTTTGTGCGAACTACATTTTAGGCATATTTTTATTCCGACTTCCGGCGAACAAAACGATCGTGATTTCAGTAAGTATCATTGCACCTGATACATCCGAGTGATGATTGTCCTGAGGACGCCAATACCTGAGGAGTTCTAATTGGTTAGGGGCGGGGTTTAAAAAAGGGAAGGGGAAAATTTCGCTGCACTTTTGGTGCCACTCTTGAGAGCAATGCCTCTTTGAAGTGTATTTTTTATGGGGATGATAGTGCAGCAGTCAATAGCATGATGTTGCGTTTGTTCTGTGAGGCCCTTTTCAGAGAAAAGAACCGAGTGTTCCATATTTTGACAGTGTTTCTTGCAACAATAAATCTTAGCTTGCAATTATAAAAAGTAGCAGGCATTGACAGGAATTCGCAGCTGTTTGATGAGGTTTTGTTTAACAAAAGAAACAAAGAAAGCCGATGTAAGAAATGCAGCTTGTAATTACAGATGTAGCAGACAACAAGGAAGAAAGCAAAGCAGCAGATTGTCTAGTTCCCATCAGAGCTACTGTATGTTACACTAAAATATTTATGTAATGAATCAACAGTATAACTAGAGTGTTTAGTCCACAGGATAGCCATCTTCTGGTTTACAGCACATGCTCTCTACATTGCCTGGGGTATGTCGCATCCGTGCTCTTGTTTTAAAAAAGGGGCAGACGTGTGCATGTTGAACTTTTTTATTTGCTACAACACACTAATTTGTCAAAGATAAGTCTTCAACAAAAGTGCAAAGTGGTCCATGTATAACATCCTTTATATTAAAGCTATACAAAATTGTTCATAAATACATTGCAGCAACCAATTATAGTGACACTAAGTTATTTTGGTCAAGGATGAACACAAACAAATGTCTGTTATGGCCCACCCATGAAATACAGGTAAAACCTTCCCATATTGAGACCTGCGTTCCAAACAGAACTTAAACCTATGCAATGAAAGGCTAAGCAGTCAGATTAGTTACTAATCTGCGACTCTACTTCTATGCCTTGGGCATTCCCAATGCTATTAGATAAATGCTGTTAATAACCCAATTAAAGAAAATAAAACAAAGATATTTTCCCAACTTGCATTGTAAAGGACCAATTCCCATTTGACTGAAACCCCCTCATCTCAAGAAAAAAAAAAAGAAGCACCTAACTTCTGTCACCACAATGATGTCATACACCTTTACACTACAGCAATAAATTTATTGTACCAATTCATGCTAACATCACAATTCATCAAAATTCTCATGCCACATGTTCCAAAGTTTTAAAATGACACTAACACCTTAATATAAATGACACATCATAACATCATGTTATTAACTTAAAATCATTGAGCTGTGACTATTTTTAATTTGGACAAGGAGGCCTTATTTGTTGACTGAGCCTATTAAGAAGGAAGTCATCTTGTATATAAGTGTTAAGTGTTGTCCCACCAATCAACAAAGGTTATTGAAATATACAATCTTCTTGACCCGGAAGGGGGGCAAGGACGGTCAAGTGGTTTGAGCTGCCAAATTCTACCTCCTAAGCCAATCACCATGACATAAAAAACAGTCTTAGATCTAAGACACTGTACATTGCAGCAACAAAGTTACAGTCATTATAGTGACATCTAGCTTTGTTCCTGGTCTAAGACCCCAGACATATGTTTGTAGAATTACTCAGGCACCACAGGCTCCCCGTTGAAAGTACTACCCTTTCAACTCAGCCAGTTCCATGCAGTAAAAAGTGGGTATTCGAAACCGGTTATGTCCTGCTAACAATCTTTCAGTACTAATGTCTGACATTAAGTTAACTTAAAACATATATAAAGTTGCCTTCAAAGTAATATCATGTTCTTTACAAATGACAAGAAAATGGTGTTTTCATGTAAACTTGAATCGGTGAGACGGGGCCTTTAAGGTACAACCTCATATTGAAGTTGACTCACATTGCTGTTTATGTTGAAACATTTGACTTATTGAATATACAATCCATAACCCAAGCCAATTCAATTTCTGTTTAATGTAGACCTTGGTTTCAGCTGTTTGTTTGTTTGTTTATTGGGTTTATCGTCCCACCAACAGTATTTCAGTTATCTGGAGACGGTGTCCACTTGAAGCAGATATAGTGCTGCCTTCACTGTGTATAGCATGCCGTGAACACCTGGCATGATACCACACCCAGTCACATTATCCTGACACCGGGCCAACCATTCGTGGAACTACCCTTATATTTGCTTGAGGGTTAGCAAGGGAGCTATACCACTACCATTTTTAACAACTTTGGTATGTCACGGCCCGGGATCGAACCCGGGGCCTCCCGTACCTGGAGCCGACGCTCTACCGATTGCGCTACCAGGTCTGGTCAGCTGTTTTTTAATCAAATAATAAACTTTAAATGCCTTATAAGTGATTTTGTACTATTAACACTGTTGTTGCATTCATAAGAAGTACACAATTAACCCTGAAGTGTGAAATTTTTCATACCTGATTGAAAGTCTGGATCTTACTATCTACATACATGTTAAACATGAACAAATAATAACTTTTTTAAAAATAACCAAATTCTTACTTTAAAGTTATAACGAAAATAAATAAATAAAAGGTGCTGGTTGTTCATTCAATCCTCCATTATTATAATTATTGTATGTGAAAAGAAATAAACAAATCAGAACTGATATTTAAATTTGAAGTTATGGTTCAGTACCTTCACGTATACCCCTGCAATAGGCTCAGGACCATGAATGTTAAGATTCCTTTGTAACAAAGATAAAGGGATTTGGAGGTTTATGTTTATTAAACATGTAAAGTATTTAAATTAAATATATTTTTTTTTGGTCTGGATTTCTGGATGATTAGCAATAGAAATTATTTTCGCTACATTTCAAATTAAAATTAAAATCATTTCATGCAATTTAAAGATATTTCTATAGAGATGTACTGTTTTAAGTTGACAATATTCAAAAACAATCTCTGTTTATTTCATTGTATAACGTATTAGTAACAGCTGTTTGACTAAAATGGGGGTCACCTGATTTTTAGCAGAGAAATTTCAAAAGTTACACCATTTTCCTAACCGGCATTTCACAGCACTGACAAAGTTCTTAACATTGTAAACTAGAAAGATTACATATTTAACACAATCATTTGCTTTGAAAATCACTACAGTCAACTTTCTTCACATAGAAAAGAAAAAATTGAAAGGGTGACGTCATTTCTATCCTGTTTTCACCCGCGTATTAAAACAAAAAATCAGTGGAAATAAGGCATATGGTATATACGTACGTGTATCTGAATACTTAGTACTGATTTTTGTCAAGTGATTGTCAATTAATGGGAAAATTATTCGCTGACTTCATTCATTTTTCAACTTTTTCATTGTGAGATGATCGATAATCTGATCAATTAGGGTGAATTAGCATACAACTGAGCTACACGTTGATCACGCTCGCTTAAGCTCCACTCCGCCAGCAGACACTGTCATTGGTTTATCGGTAAAATGTTCCCCTATCGTTTCGAATTAGCGCACGCTGTTCTTCTTTTGGAACACAATGTGTATTGCTGACTGATGCATGCGCTAAAATGATCTTGCGTCAGGAAAACCCTGCGGACTGAATTTCGATCGCGTCAAAAGTGGACACATGGCAATTTGCTTGCGTCAAAAGACAGGATTTCACTTCTGTCGAAATCCCTCATGCATGACAGGTGTGTGAATGTAAACAATAACACTGGATATTTTTAACACTACTTGTTACACAGATTCAATTCAAAGTGCCAAAGGTACTGAAGTATTCAGTAATTGCAATTTGTGTAATAAAATATAAACTAAATGACCCGATGAGCCAATACAAGTCCCATGTACTTTAAAGTTATAAGCATTTAGTAGTAAAGCATAAGTACAACATGTAACAAGGCTAATGCTTTTGGTGGTAGTGAAATTAAGTGAGCTTTTCAATAAAGTGGTATATTTTTTGCACATTCATCTTAATCAGCAGTACATCACGTTATCAAACTCTCTTAAAGTTAATTATAAAAATGTTAAGGTTAAATTGTCAATCAAGGAAATCAAATTTACGATGGCTGGCTTCTTAAACATAATAAACAGTTTGGCCAATTAACACTCAATATGCATAATGATAAACAGTTATCTTTTCTGATTACCTGATACATTTAGCTTAATTAAAATGGCAAAGCTCCACCTTGAAGTAACGCAGGCATTTTTTACAACCCAGACATCCTGAGTATATGCATAGGTGGCAAAATCAAAAAGTAGAAAAAAAATAAAAAATAAATATGCATACATGTGGAGACATGATGCATACAAATAGATAGATTTAAGCGTAATCGAGGATGCTGAAGTTCATTTCACACATTACTGTGATACAAGTCTTCTTCTGATTTTGTCAGTTTGAGATAAAGCAACAAATAGACAAAACCTTTAATGCTTTGAACAAAAAACAAACAAAAAACAACAACAAAACAAATGTGCAATGAATAAAACTAACTGCACATGTGGCGTGCACAAATGCTGTCATGTCAAGGAATTTAGATACTTACTGGTAAAGCAAAACTGACACCTGCCATGTGGTTTTGTGCAGTAACAACAGCTTGTCAATCTTTGTGAGCAAAGGTATTTTTAAATTTACTTAATAAGAAACAATGTTTGTTGCCAACACAATTTAGAACATGCAGTTTGCAAAATTTTAGAAAAAAATAAAATAAACGTGTCAACGGTATTATTGTCCAGGCACAGACAGCAAAAATTTTGTTAAAATAGGTTTTAACAACTAAATGAAATGAATATTTACTTACTGTCTTTGTGATATTTGCCAAGTTTTTGAAATTATTTTGTAATATTTCATTCAACGTAGTTACAAGTTTGACAACTATACAGATTTCACGGAATTGTGAAAAAAATGGGTCAGTATATTTCGGTGAAGTGCGGAGCTTTTTGTTTTCATTTTCCTCTAGGGATCAATGTAAATAACAAAATGTTATCATAGATATAAAATATAGATGTATTTAAATAAACATGTAGTTCTTTTTATATCTTTATTTTTTTAGCAGGCACGGTTTTATCTTTGATATGTTCAAGGAACCGGTTTTTAGAATATCAGAATACACCGTAATTTATACTTTTTTATTCGGATATTCTTTGATTTTATGCTTACTTCGAAATAAACACGTGTATTTGGCCAAATTTTTAAAGAATTGTGGAGAGTATAATGTATGCCAGTGGTCGTCATCTATAAAACAATGAATGAAATGTAGGCACGTGTTGTTGTTGTTGTTTTTTATGAACATTTTATCTCATATAACCAGTTTCTTCGTTACACAATTTTAGAATAGACTATTCCTTGTTTGACAAGGTTGGCTGTCACTTAGTTGCCAGTGTGAACAGTTGAGCAAAGAAACTCATTGGCAGACTTGAATACATATGATATACGAAACATTATGTTCTCTGTCAGTTTTACACTAAGATTTTTAGCATTAATTCTACAGTTGTTGTTTTCGTGTGTTTTTATTAATACATTGCAGTGACAAGTTATGACTATTAATTACATTATAGATACGTTCTGCAATTTAGTGGAGGAAGACAGTGTCAGGGTAGAACCATTAGCTAAAAGACATTCCCACATTAAGCCCTTTGCCCCAATTGGGACTTAAACCTACACTGTGAGAGGCTTAGCAGTCAGAGGAGTGGCGACTCTACCATGATATCACATGTGCTCCCTCTACAGTTGTTTTCTCCAGTCCCATCCGGTTTCCAGTCGTTTCCCCCACACTGACATTTCCTCCTGGTTGTTTCCTCCAGGATGTTTCCTCCCCTATATATATATTATATAGTAATGTGAAGATATACTATATAATGATATTGTTCTATATGAAATATTTAGTATCATTGATACTTATGATACTTTACATAAACATGTTAAAATCATTCTGCAAAAGAATGTATAACAAATAAAGTACATAAAAGTGAAATGTCATGGAAAATAAATATAATTTAACATGAATATCATTAACAGAGGCAGGAAGTACCTTAGAACACAAAAATGTGGTATATATTCACCTGACAATAATCAATTTGTACTGCTATTAGTGCTCATCAGCTTATTTGCAAAATAAATAAATTTAGCTATCAAATATGACGTAAAAATACAAACCTTTCCAATCTTTCACAACTACTTTTTATATAGTATATATATAGGGGAGGAAACATCCTGGAGGAAACTGCAGTGTGGGGGAAACATCCAGGTGAGGAACTTGCTTGTGGGGGAAACGACTGGATACCGTATCATCCTCACGGTATCTCATTATTTGCTGGACAGTATTAATTCTTGCCTTTAATACTTATCCAATGTTTTGTGAGCTGAAACCACTCTCACGCATAGATACAGTATTAATTTCTGCTGCACTGTTAAATCACTACATCGTGGAGCCACAATTGTTTGATGATATATGATCATGTCAACGTAAAATTATCAAAAAAATACAATAAAGGTACACACTTTTCAGAAGTAATTAAAAGTAGAACAGGCAGTTTATGCACTACTGGCAAACAAAGCTTAGTCTTTCATTCAACAATGAGAGAAAATGCATTGTGCATCAATGATGTTACATATACTTTAATAGCAAAGCATTGTTTATTGCTACTTAATCCATCAATTTGGCTAGTACCTTTTCTGTAATCAAATTTAATTCACTTAAGCTCATGTAAGCAATTGTAACCCGTCTGTCGATAATGCAGGAGGGTTTGAGTGACCTAGTAAAAATCCCTGTATCTTCTGTAAATGTTTATAATAATTGTCTAATGCTTTCAGTTGAGGTGGAATTGGACGCTCATATGATAGACATCTTCCTTCCTATATAATTCCTATAAACTTTTGGTTGGATGTTGTCTTCAAAACATTATTTAATCTGAATATGATCGTAAAAATCCAATGCATTATCCATATATATATCTTTAAACATAGTTAAATAACAACTAGTTAAATCATGATATCTTGTTATTTTAGGTTTGATGAGTAGCAGCATGGCAGATGCATCGTTCCAACTCCTCAAATTCTCTGCCTTGAAAACGCCAGATGTATTAAAAGCCAGAAAGGTAGTACATGTATTTTTTCAATATTTTTATTTTCCAGGTTAAAACTTAAATTTCATATCAGCTAAAATAAATAGAGAAAAGACACACATTTTGATATTAGTGGTTTATTACAGAATTTAAAACAAAATAAAATGCATGGGTTCGAGTCCTATTTGGAGCGAAGGACTTAATGCCGGACGATCTTCCAGCTTACATGCAGAGCGCCGGTGGTTCTACCCAGGCATTTGTCTTGGGTCTTACCCCACCAAAAAGCTGGACGTTACTATAATGGTCATAATTGGTCGCTTCAACATACTTCAAAAGCAAAATAAAATAATTTGTAGACCATTATATTACATATTTCACTGTTACCAGAAACGACTGACAGTCTCATTTCTGTCAATTTGATAGAATTAGATTATTAAATTATTCCTTTTTTCTACTGGGATCCTTGAATTAAATTGGATAATTGGCCCCGGGTTCGATTCCGGGCTGTGACATACCAAAGTCGCTAAAAATGGTAGGTGTATAGTTCCCTTGCTGATGCTCAAGCAAATATAAGGGTAGTTCCACGACTGGTTGGCCCGGTGTCAGGATAATGTGACTGGGTGTGGTATCATGCCAGGTGTTTAGGCATGCTATACACAGTGAAGGCAGCACTATATCTGCTTCAAGTGGACATCGTCTCCAGATAACTGAATAAATGTTGGTGGGACAATAAACTCAATAAACAAACTGTTTAAAACTAATAAGAAGTCCATCATTTTATACAGAACTCAAAAAATGCTGAAAGTGACACAAGGGATGTGAGATCAATTGCCAATTCAGTCAACAAGAAAATAAACAACATGACTGATAGTGATGATAGTCAGAGCTTGTTTCTTACACAGGTAAAAATCATTGTTATCACTTTTTACCTAAGAAATATGAACCTTAGGAAGTCTTGGATATGTAAACAAATACTAATACTTTTGGCAGAAGGTTTGGTCGCTGCAATGTATTTCAGAAACGAACAAAATAGATTATTACAGGGTTTCAGATAAGGGGCTTGACTGCATTTTCTACTTATTTAAAAAGACAAAATACTCAAAATATTTTACTTCTGGATGTAACAGATGAACCCAGAAAATCCAATTTATGTAACTTTTTTTATAGTTGTGTGTAACCTATTTAATCATCTATTTTCTTACAAAAAATTACAGCTGAAGGTTATCTTCAATGGCTTAATCGGTTGTACAGTGAAACAATGCCCTTGATATTTAACCAGAGTAAAATCCCAACACTTTTTTTTTTCTCTGTGTAAATGCTGTAGGACCTAATAATATTTTTCTTATTTAGAATTTTTTGACTGTTTCACACAGTCTTCATCAGCAGTAGTACACTCTAGAAAAAGAGATCTATTTATACTGTTGTAGTTCAAGACATGTTTGTGTATCATATAACATGTTAAAGAGAAGACTATGATGGGGAATCATTGAAATGAGGTAATAATATACCTTGTATAAGGTAGTAATGTCAGGTATTAATATGAACTGTTGCCTGCTTGTGAAGCCATGCCATCATTAAAGTTACTGTTTGCATTCTTTGTTAAATTCATAGAAGTGTGCCAGTGGTTCTACTCAGACATAAGTCTGGGGTCTTCCTCCACCAGTAATTAGCTGGACGTCGCCAATATGACCCTAATGGTGGTGGTGCAATGCGACAAAAAAAAAACCCAAAACTATATGTTTGCATCAAACATTTAAAGCAAAACTATGATTAAGGTTTGCTTTTGTGCCTATGCAATTAATTGGATAAAGAAAGATATGTATTGTCTGGCACTAAAACAGTTATTTCTTGCCTGACAGTGAATTATGCAAAAGTTTTGTCCTTTAGTATCATGATGACAGTTTGAAATGTTCACTTTAGCCTCTGTCAACAGTTCAAAAGTCACTCCATCTTGGAATGATAGCTTTGATGGTTTAAAAAAAAAAAAATACCGTAAATTACTGTATGATGATTTTGATCTATTTTATGGAGCTATAGGTTATGTGGTGATGTTGTTGTTTTGTTATGTAATACAGTAGGCAAGAAATGTGAAGGACAGAACTTTGTCTTCATTACCATGTGGCATTTAGTGAACACCTAGGGTAGTTTTGCTGTACTGTATAATGCCTCATTTCAGCCATTCAAAGAAAAGAAATCTCCTAAAAAGAAAAAGATGAGATCAGATAGCAAGGATGAAGATAAGCTTACGGCTGTAAAGAGAAAAGCCGAGATCATGGAAGAAGGGTCTTCGGACAGCGGCAGCTCTGTACTTACAACATCTGAAGATGATAATGATGATGATTCTACCAATACCAGCAAAATGTCCAAGAAAACTTCACCAAAAAAGATAGGACGCCCATCAAAGTCCCCAGAAAAGAAGTTTCAACCAGAAAAAGAACTGAAAAATAATGGAAAAAGTGAGAGTGACGATTGTGTCTCAGATTCAGAAGAGGATATACCAAAAACAGTGGCAAATACAGTGAGAAAACCAGCTCATGATCTTAGCAGCTCTTCAGTGAGCAGTGACTCTTCTCTTAGTGATTCAGACTCTGATGTTGAGCAACAGACTACAAAAAGTGTTTCGAAAAAAGCACTGCATGGATCTGTTAATAATGTCAGTGATAAAAACAATGAAAGTGAAATACAAAAAGAGAACCATGAATCTGATAGAGAATCAGTTATTATCCCTGTTTCTCCAAAAGTTTTGTATAAACCAAGACATGATGACAAGACAGCTGAAATAGAGGGCAAGAGAAAAACCCCTAGCTCAAACTCTACTGAAACGACTAGTGAGTTTAAATCTCCATCAAAGAGGTCAAAAGTTTCTATGTTGTTGTCATCAAAGACTGAAATGCCAAGTCCCCAGAAGCAAGTATCATGGGCTATCAAAGAGGAAGCTGCTAGCACGAGTGAATCCGATCAGACTGAGGGGGATCGAGAAGTTTTCTTTTCTCCTTCGGAATCGTTATGGAATCCAAAGAGGTAGGAACACAGGGTTCTTTACGCTCATTTGCGATGGCATTATGGGCCCTATAGTGTAAGCTTTGAATAGAAACAAATAAATGATGATAGGTTAATTTGTTACAGTTGTTGAAAAAATGGAATATTGGCTACAGCTTGTTGCTGTGGATTTAAGATTTAACTGTTTGTGAAAGCAGTGAAATTGCAAATAAATTTAATATGTTTTAATATTTGTTAGTAGAATAGTTCTGAGGCATGGTTTGATTTTATGGGTTCCATGCAAAAAAAGAGCACTACTTTTAAATTAGAAATGAAGGGCATACAATATATACAATATATATGACTCAGTCATTGTGTAAGTTACTAATATAGACTTTTATATAAACTTATTTCCGCACCTTATAATATGGGTACACATTAAGATTGTCACACGGAGATAATTCTGCAGCATATTTTGGTATTTGAAGATATTTTTTAACTCCATTTTTTGAAGACAGACTAAACTCTTGTCATGATCCTATCACCGGTGTCAGTCTCAGTGAACCATTTTGTTAACTTTGTTAAGGTCCATTTATTGAACTGGACTTGGTAGCCCAATCGGTAGAGTATCGGCTCCAGGTACAGAGGCCTGTGGTTTGATCCCGGGCTGCCACTTACCAAAGTCGTTAAAAGTGGTAGTGGTATAGCTCCATTGCTAATGCTCAAGCAAATATAAGGGGACTTCCACAAATGGTGGGCCCAGTGTCAGGATAATGTGACTGGGTTTGGTATCATGCCAGGTGTTCACTGATTGCTATACTCAGTGAAGGCAGCACAATATCTCTTTCAAGTGGATACCGTCTCCAGATAACTGAAATGCTGTTGGTTGGTCGATAAACCCAGTAAACTAAACCAATTTCTCTAAAAAAACGTCATAGATACTCATTTTAAACATTTGTAAACTTTCAAAAGGGGCATCTTTTTTTTAATAAAAAGGGCAGATAACACTCAAATAAATTTTGCATAGTTATTCCCCTCTT
This sequence comes from Sinonovacula constricta, assembly GCA_007844125.1. Lineage (NCBI taxonomy): Eukaryota > Metazoa > Mollusca > Bivalvia > Cardiida > Solecurtidae > Sinonovacula > Sinonovacula constricta. The sequence continues at coordinate 56,019,416 of CM017561.1, forward strand.
GCAACATAGAATTTTCATTCAAATCAAGTGTTGAGTAAATTGAGATGCTATCTTCAGACAGATCTTCTTTCAAGTTTGTTTAAACATTTTAAAATACTTTTGTTAGATGTATAAATTTGCTTCTTTTTTGTACTTTTTCAGGTATAAACTGGCACAAAACTTTGAAGTAAAATCCAGCAGTTCCTTGGTTTCAAATTCACAACTTGAAGGGAAACAACTCTTCTTAATTCGTACTCCAGCAAAGGTAACATAATTCATCTAGATAATATTTGCTTGACATAAAACAAGTTGAATTTCTTTTGTTTCTGAAGTTGTAGTTTTTTTGTGCTTAATTGATAAAAAGACTTTTAAGGACTAAATTATGCACACACAATTCCATAACAGTTTATCTAGATTAATGTTTTAAATTTTAGAAATAGTATCTTAAAGCATTGTTTGGACAGCCATTTTACAGTGTTAGATGTCATAACATATATATATTTTTTTTAATCGTTATTTCTTAATTATACACACAATGAGGTCAGTGCCATCCTAATTGTTCTTTACAATAAAAAGTACCTAGGTAATACATTTAAAACATGAACTGCAAAGTTAGATACACATGTTTCAATACTATGTGTATATCTTATAATCTATTTAAATTAATCTTTAATCATAAAATATGAGTGATTTTAATTGTAACATACAATATATAGATATAAATTAAAATAAATGACTTGCCTATGTAATTAAACTGTTCAAAAAGAGTCATATGTGTCTTGGATGATGTACCGTAATATTGTATTGTAATATATTATTTAATATGCATTATTATATAATAACTTCTAATGATACATGTTTATTTTTTAGTTCGATATTAACACACTGCACAACAAGGTTCTACCACTGGATGGACAGTCCTGTTTTATTACTAATGAGCAGGTAAATGTTGAAAGTCTGCAGAAAGTTAATAAAAACTGTAAAAAATATTCATACACGGAATATTTCATTTAACTTTTGAGTTAAGAATTATTTTGAAAGTTCTTATTCAACTGTTGTTACATTTAAAATTAAGAATTTATGAAATTAGAATATCTTGGAACTTTGTAAACATTTTAATTAAATGTAGTTTGTTTAAAACATTCTTCATGCAATTATGTTAACAAAATAGAGTTTCTACAACATATGTACATGTTGTAATAATTACTGAAAAATGGTAACAGCTTTGCCAATATATGAGGAGGCTGTATTATTCTTACCTATAAAAGGTCTGCTTGCGGATATGGAGGTCGCGGTTCAAAGTTGATAGTAGTGGCTTCCTACCTAACGCTCGGGGCTAAGGGGACATCATTATGCCTGACTCGGTGTCGGTATAATGGACAGGCCAGGTTCAGTCCCTGGTCACCTCATTAGTGCCCTGTGCTATAATGATAAAAATGTCGCTGCACAATATCGGCAAAAATGCCGACAAATTTTATCCCATCCCTTACCTATAAATGGTGTGATGTCCTTATGTAGTATGTATCAATATCTGTGATAACATATTAAAAGATTTTATTCCCAAGTGTTGATCTTGGAAGTGCATTTTCTTTCAGACGGAGAAGCAATATGAAGCAACCGTTTTAATGGAGCCTTCAGCCCAGGTAATTAAATTAACTTTCATTTTCCATAAATAGGCAAGCAGCCTTTTTACTATGATCATTATTCCATTTTACATAAGGTTTCTAGGTCTTGAGGTTAGATAATGTCGAGACACCATTGAGTAGAGACTGAATCCCGTTCACTTGTCACAGCCATCTTGAGGTCATCTTTAAAATTTATAAAAGTGTTACAGGGAAATGCTATTGCAGTGTAGTAAGTCACAGGCTGAAATCACCCTTGCAACAAAGTTTACATTTGAAGAGGGTTTCAATGTGAAGCTAATCCTTGATTCTTTGAAGATTCTTTACAGATATTTGCCAGTTGTTCATCAATAAAAAGCTCAACATTTTTAACAATCATGGCCACTGTGAGGTATACCGGACATAGATTTAAACAAGACTTGTAGCATTTACATTTCATTTTTTAAGTCAAGCTGACTGCTGAAAACCATGTAAGGAATTTTGTGACACTTTTGCCTTTACTCAAAAGTCTCGGTGAGACAATTCTAATGACAACTTCTGTGTGTAGAAATAATTTGATGGCTCAGTAAAATAAAACAAAAAAAACCAATATACCACTAGGTTTAGCTAGAAGTATTAAAATAAGTGGTATCCATACCCAAGCAACTAGTAGCCAATTAAGTAAACCCTCAGCCGCTCGCTTCGGGTTTTTTATGTCCTGATCGTGTTAACATCTATATATGTAGTGTTTCAGCTGGTCTGTGAAGTACGAGTGGTTCTAGCCAAACACTTGCCAAAGGGTATTCCTTCACAAATAATATCTGGACTTTTGTCATAATGGTTATGTTTATGTGAGTGGGATATATATATTAAAAATCAGACAACCAGACCTGGTAGTGTAGTCGGTAGAATCTCTGCTGCAGGTACAGGAGGCCCTGGGTTCTCGTGCCTTTGCATACCTAAGCTGTTCAAAATGGTACTCGTATAGCGTGCAAATGCTCAAGCAAAGATAAGGGTAGTTTCCTGACTAGTCTGCCTGGCTTCAGGATAATCTGGTATCATGCCAGCTATTTGTGGTATGCTATACACAGTGAAGACAGCACTATATCTGCTTCAAGCAGTAACTGACTCCAAAAACATGTAGCTGAAATATTGTTGGTGGATCATAAACCCATCAAACTTAACAGACATTTTATAGCAGAAAAGTTGAGCTTTCATTGACATTCTAACAATAGACCTTAATACAAGCAGGGAACTGTATCAAAAGAGTGATATGGCTCGCTAAAAAACTACATAAGAAACTGCTACAATATTGAAAACACTACAAATGTATAACCTATCTCTTATCTGAAACTTTACCTGCCTTATTTTCAGGCTGGAAAGCTGCGTTCAATAGTTGCAGGTCAAGACAGTGATCGGCTTAGTATTGGTACGTTTTTACGAACACAGTATGTCAGAAAAAAAGAAAGATGTGTACCATATGAATCCTAAATGACCGATTCATTTTTTAAAAAATAGAAGAGCATCAGCTCCAGGTAAGGGAAGCCCCGGCTTCGATTCCAGGCCGCAACAAACCAAAGTAATAATAGTAGTGGTACAGCACCCTTGTTGACACTCAAGCAAAAATAAGGGTAGTTCCATGACTGGTTGGCCTAGTGTCAGGATAATGTGACTGGGTGTGCATGATATCACGCAATGTGTTCACGACATGCTGTACAGAGTGAAGGCAGCACTTTATCTGCTTCAAATTGACACCCTCTCCGCATAACTGAAATACTGTTAGTGGGACGATAAAGCTAACAAACAACAAAGATTTATTAAAATTGGGACAAACAGAACAAGTACAGCCCCCTTATAAATTGTACACAGAAGAAGTAACTGCCATTTTAATCTGTTTTTATGATATATTGTACAAATTAAATAGTTGGGTTTCATATTTGAAACACTAACCTTATTTGGAACACAATTTCTCAATCATGCTAAGTTATTATGCAAAGCTCTGGAGTGTTTTCATCACAAATCTAAAGATTGATTGAAAAACGTTCTTAAATTTCGGTCTTAAGATCATAACTAAGAGCATTTCAACAAACTGTCGTAAGTGTGACTGGCAGCATTGATAAACAGCACTCCTGACACACTTAAGATTTAAGAAGTGTGATTTTGCTCTGAGAGTGATTTCCTAAATATTAATGAAACGCTCTTATGAAGGAAAACCATTCTTAAGAGAAAAATACGATCTTAGGGTATGATGAAACGCACCCATGGTATATAATTATTTATTTATGGCAATACCCAAGATTTCCTTTTCAGCTCAGGGGTTACAGTATCGGCATCAGCTGCTTAAAGATGGTTTGGACAAGATTTTTTTTTTTTCTGAAACCAAAAATGTTTTTGTATACTGAAAGGATCCCACAAAATGCTGTTTATTGATGTCCTACCTCTATGCGAAAAGTGCAGCATAACACCCCACACATTATTACAAACATGTCCTTCCTATCTGAGTCACACTGCACAGTTAACAATTTTTAAACTAAGAAAACCATGTAACACTTACGATCAGGTTATGGCATCATCTATACATCATTGATACAACCCCATCATGATTATTTATTGATTTGAAAATAATGAACAGTTACAGCAAGTTTTTCACAATTATCACTGTCAAACAATTGAGGACGTGTTCAAATCATTTTTATTTAGACAAAAAGTTTATCACAGAAATTATGCCCAGTTTTCCCAAACCTGGGATAAGGTTTTATTAATTGTACTTTATACTGTTGGATACCCCCTTTCAGACTATGCTAGCAACTGAAATAAAAAGCAGTTATTATTAATTTATGCCATTCTCATTTTTTTCTACTTTATGAATTATTTACTATTAAATTGGCTGAAAATGTATGCAACTTCTAATCTTTTCTGCTTGGGAAACCAAGTTCCTGCTCATAAACTTTTAAAATACAGTCAAACCTGTATTAAAAGACCACCCACAGAACAGGACTAAAATGGTTTGCTAAGATAAGTAGCATCCTAATGCAACAATGTAATTTATATATGCATATATACGTGTATATATTTCTCCTGAATTATTATGCACACTTGTACTTTTTTTACCAATCACAGGACCAGGTTTTTGCGGCCAGGTACTTGTCATGGACTGGGTACCAACAATTCCTTCCATCACCCTTCAGCCACCAGGTCTTGTATCGCACACCATTCCAGAGGGACTCAAGCCTACCTTTAAACCATTTGGATCAGGTAGTGATGTAACAGACTTGTTATGGTACTCTAAGTCATTAAAGGGGTGCAGTGGCCAAGCAGTTGCTGACTTTGAAACTCCTCAGCCCCTCACCGCGAGGGTTCGAGTCCCTGTCAGGTTGAGAACTTCCATTTGGGCAGGTTTTCTAGTTAACCTGCGGTGCACTGGTGGTTCTACCCAAATGTAAGTCTGGGTTTTTCCTCAACCAATAATTGATGTCGCCAATATGACCATAACTGTGTTGGTGTGATGTAACAAACTTGGTCCTTAAGGTGCCAAAACTGAGGGAGTGTAGCAAAAGATTGTATTCTTAAATGATTAATAGACTTTTATTAAATTATTAATACACTATTATTAAATGATTAATAGACTGTATTCTTAAATGATTAATATACCATATTCTTAAATGATTAATAGACTGTATCCTTAAATGATTAAAAGACTATTCTCAAATGATTAATAGACTGTATTCTTAAATGATTAATAGACTGTATCCTTAAATGATTTATGGACTATTCTCAAATGATTAATATACTGTATTCTTAAATGATTAATAGACTGTATTATTAAATGGTTAAAATACTGTATTCTTAAATGATTTATATACTGTATTCTTAAATGATTTATATACTGTATTCTTAAATGATTAATATACTGTATTCTTAAATGATTAATAGACTTATTATTAAATGATTTATAGACTATATTCTTAAATGATTAATAATCTGTATTTTTTAAATGATTAATATACTATATTCTTACATGATTAATATACGGTATCTTAAATGATTAATATACTATATTCTTAAATGATTAATAGACTGTATCCTTAAATGATTAATAGACTATTCTCAAATGATAAATAGACTGTATACTTAAGTAATAAATAAACAGACTGTATAAATCAGAGTAGGATTGTTCCCAGCATTATTTTCTGATATTTGCATGGCAAACCCAGTAACTATTTCATGTGTTTTAAATTCAAAAAGCCAACTTGCTCTGATTTTGTAAAAATGCATTTTTTTGTCAAAATTTGATCAAATCATAATATCTCATCATGAAAACAGAAAATGATGTAAAAGGAAAGTAAATATAAAAACTTACAAAATAGATCAATACATACTTGTCCTTATAGAGGGATGGGATTAGCCGTCATTTTTGCCGATACTGTGCAGCGACATTTCTATCCTTATAGCACAGGGGCACTTATGAGGTGCCCAGTGACTGAACTTGGCAGGTCCATTATACTGACTCCGACAAGTCAGGCGTAATGCTGTCCCCTTAGCCCCGAGTGTTAGGAAAAAAGTCACTACTACCAACTTTAAAGTCTTTGGTGTGACCTGGCCAGGGTTTGAACTCCCGATCCACAAGCCGACGCTCTACCACCTGAGCTATTGCGGCCGGTTGTCCTTATAGATATTGTAAGGTCTAGTAAAATTTAATGAGAATGGAAATACATTTGCGTTTTAGATGTTGTACTGCATTATAATGCATTGTTTTGTTCATATGCTTTGTAATTTCTGAAGCCTTCTAAGGCATAATGCCATAATGTGGACCGGCAACAATAGCTGAACGGTAGAGCGTCAGCGTGCAGATTGGGAGGTCGTGTGTTCAAACCCTGGCCAGGTCAAACCAAAGACTTCCCTCCTAACGCTCGGGGCTAAGTGGACAGCATTCCGCCTGAACTGTCGGTGTCAGTATAATGGACTGGCTGGGTTCAGTCCCTGGGCACCTCATAAGTGCCCCTATGTTACAATGATAGAAATGTCGCTGCACAGTATTGGCAAAAATGCCGGAAAATCCCATCCTATCCCTTAATGTGACTTATTTTATCAATAAACTTGCAATGCATCGTCATGAAACCATTTTTATTGTAGAGTCACCTAAAAGAGTGTTGCACGAGAAAACTGAAACCGAGATCGACTACGATGTCAAGAAAAAGAAATGTAAGTGAAGCACTCAAATGAAACTGAATGAGGGTTGTCGCAGAATCTTTTTTCTTTTGGTGGAGGAAGAGCCCAGACAGATGTCGGGTAGAACCACTGATGTAAACTAAAAACTTAAACAAAAATGTGCTAGAGTAACGAACCGTTACTCTGCTAAGAGGATGTTGAGCACCACATATCAAGCATAAATAAGTCCAGAAATCAGAGAGTGAAAAATAACTTGGTTTTGGGACCTGGCAGATAGTTTCAATGTTTACTGCTAAATTTTTAAATCATCTATAATACTGGTTGTTATTAATTATTTTTTACTTGGTGTTTAAATATTTTTCTTTATTTTTGCTTTATTCAGCTTCAAAGCGCAAATCTTCAGAGAAAGTCTCCAGAAATCAAGAGATAGATGCATTGGAGATCAGCACCAAAGTTCCTAAACATAAAAAAGAAAAGAAGCACAAAAGAGCCAAGTCTTAGCTAATGTCAGCCTCTTAATGTTATTGTAAGATATCTTTGAATCAATAAAAAAAAAAGTCATGTCATTGTTTTATTATCATAAATGAATAAAAACCACATATTTAATATCAAGGAGAAGTCAGATTTTTAAACCTAAAAGGAGCATTCTGGTGCAATCTCTTTAACCTCAACCCTAAACTTCCATGGGCTTACAAACAAGTAAAAACTAGCGAAAGAACATTAAATCTTGATTAAAGGGCAGATGGGGTGGGGAAAAGTAAATTGAGTCTAGATTTTAGGGCAGATGGGGTGGGGAAAGGTACATTGAGTCTAGATTTTAGGGCAGATGGGGTGGGGAAAGGTACATTGAGTCTAGATTTTAGGGCAGATGGGGTGGGGAAAGGTACATTGAGTCTAGATTTTAGGGCAGATGGGGTGGGGAAAGGTACATTAAGTCTAGATATTAGGGCAGATGGGGTGGGGAAAGGTACATTAAGTCTAGATTTTAGGGCAGATGGGGTGGGGAAAGGTAAGTTAAGTATAGATTTTAGGGCAGATGGGGTAGGTAAAGGTACATTAAGTCTAGATTACAGTTATATTTAGTTATATTGGGATGAAAAATCAACAAAGCCTAATGAAATAAAGCCTGTACTTACTGTTATATTAGTATTAATGATGAAAAATTAACAAAGCTTAATGAAATGAGGCCTGTTTGCTGTTGAAACAAAATTCAGATGGACAGAAGAACAGGCAATGCCAAAACGATATCCATCCCAATTCCATCAATGGTTGGGGGTGGGGGATAATAGAGCCTGTATTTACTGTTATATTGATATTAATGATGAAAAATCAACAAAGCCTTAAGAAAAAAACCTGTATTTACTGTTTAATGAGTATTTATGGTGAAAATTCAGACAATGCCAAAACAATATCTCCATCGTGATTCCATCGCCGGGGAATAATAAAGGCTGTATTTACTGTTATATGGGTATTAATTAACAAAGCCTAATTAAGTAAGGCCTCTATTTACCGTTAAAATCCAGTCAGTAGTTGCCGTGGGAACAATTTTCAGATAGAGAGAAAATCAATGCTACAACAATATCCCAATCCTGATTCCATCAGTGGGGGGATAATAAAGCCTGTATTTACTGTTCTATTGGTATAATTGATGAAAAATCAACAAAGCCTAATAAAATGAAGCCTGTATTTACTGTTATATGGGTATAATTGATGAAAAATCAACAAAGCCTAATGAAGTTAAGCCAGTATTTACAGTTTTATTGTAAATATATTGCATGCAGATTCTTCCAACAGGAGTAAACATGCTAAAAGTTCCTTATATGATACTCAAAATCTAAAGAAGCATGCATGCACATAAACCGATCAAAATGTTTGCTAAAATATGGCATAATATTAGCTATTCTCCTAAAAGGTTTCTAGGAAAAAAAAAAATTTTTGGCTTCAATTTGTTTCCGCACTTTAATTTCGTCAACTGATGTTTTGTGTAAGTAACCATATCGAATATTACTATTAAATGTTCATTAAACACTTGGTCTTATTTTGACATAGAAAAAATGAACTTCTTTCTCTTAACTTAAACGTAAAAAATTGACCATTTGAACTTACTTAAGCCTATATGAAGAATAAGAAAGCCTAAAAGAAAAATGTACCAGTAATAAATGTTTTCTTTTCTAGTGAGTTTAGATTTCATTATCAACCATTTTGAGGTTTTCTTGCTGTAATCTGTAATCAAAAATGCTGTCAGTATGATATAAGAGATATAACAAAGACATATTTTTATAAAAAAAGTAGTTTTTGACCAAGTCCAATAGTGTTGCTATTAAAATAATGTGTAACATAAAAACATGTCACTTTTATTCACTCCACCAGTTTTAACACTTAAACTTTATCAACTCAAGCTTGCTAAAAGTTAAACTAAAATTTCATTGACTCCAGTCAATTACACGGCTTAAAATTCCTCTTTTGCGAAATTGGTGATGTTGTTGATCCAGTTGTAGAACTTTCCGACATTTGTAAACACTGACGGGGCAGCAGCTTTTCTGCATGGTTTCCCGAATGACACAATCCCCGTCTGGACCCAGTTGTTAAAAACAGCATCTGCCATTATCAGTGGACCTCCGCTATCTCCCTGGCAGACGTTGCCTGAATGCTTCAACTGTAAACATTCATAAAATCATATAGGCCAGTTTAATGACATATAAATATTTCTGAGAAGGTCCCACTGACAGTCAACATATAACGTAAAATTTTGCTTAAGCTCAGCACATTTCCTAGCCACAGAACTTAATGATTTTTACCAAATAAGAACTGTACAGTTAAGAGGTCAAAATAAAGTATGATAAAAACATTTGTTTGCGACACAATTGTAAACGTTCTTACCCCTTCACCTGCGCAAAACATGTTTTCAGTTATCGTATCAGTCTCAAATGCTTCTGAACACGCATCCTGAGCCATATAAGGTAGGTTTGCCATCTGCAACATTCCATTTAGAACATTTCTTAACTAAGTATTAAATTTTGTAATTGTTATAACCCGTGCTTATAGAATCCTTGACAACAAGCCCCTTACAGACACATTTACAATACTATACGGTAAACAGACACAAGAGCTATTACTGCACTTTGTCAGAAAAATAGAAACATGGATTTGCAGCTTTTGTTGAAAACATATTCTTCTCAATTGTGATTTATACTCTTTTAATTAAGCAATGATAAACAATTACATGTAAATACAATCTATTACAGACGATGTTTTGTTTTAATTGATAATTGTAACTAAAAATGTTAACTATTTTATGCATTAACATTTGAAAACTATAAATACATATGTGCAATTCCACAGTTAAAAGTTAAAAATTTAAACCCTCATCTGGGTTGTGGCATAGAATCTGCTCCATACGATACAGCCACGACCACAACAGGTCAGGTTTTAACTACGACAAACACTGAAAAGTCAAATGCATTTAAAACATTTATTATAAACACAACTTTGGGCATTTTTGTCGACAATATGAACTGTTGGGTTATGATCATAGAGCAATATATTAGTGAGATCATGAAACAAGCCTGAAAATGCATTTTTACTTATTCCATTGAAGCACCAATTAGACCAACAGAAAAATACTAAATTTAGGATTCGCGTAACCATAAGCTTTAACGGCAACAGACAAAATTTCAAAAACTCGTATTTTATTCTGTTAATAAATGCATTTCCATTAACAACAGAATGAGAAATTATGACAAAAACCAAAAAAGTACTACAATATATATTAAAAAACTAAAAGGTGCTGGACAAGGGTATTCTCAATAAGTCTGTTGTAAAAATTAAAACAGAACTATGGAAATACATAATAGAAAAAAGAGCAAACAGTTACAGTCTTGTGACGGTCTTAAACTGGTTTTACAGAGCTCAAACCTCTTACTTCCTCAAGGGTCTCTCAAACGTAAGGAATAAAAAGAAAATGAATACTTTACAGGGCTGGAATTTTCTTTTAATTGTGTAGTCCTGGACTAGTAATGTAAACAAAAATGAGTTGTCCGAAAATTTGCGTCGTTTTCACTTAACGAACACAACAACACATCTACCATATCTACAACATTTTTTTCTTAAAAGCGTTTATGTATTGCACATCATGATTGGCTGTTTTGGACAGGTGCGTGCATTGTACATGTACCGCCTTTACATATTGTTGATAAATGCTCCTGGTGTGAAATTGTCTTTATCGTTAAATGGAAACCGATGTGTATTTGTCACTATTCCGACTGCCGATTTATGACTTGTCCATGACATATTTAAAGATCAATGACCAGAAACACGAAACTGCATTTGACTTGTCCAGGACATCGGGCTACCAATTTTTTCCAGCCCTGCTTTAAAAACAAACTGTCCAAGCGATGACATGCTTAAACCTAAGTTGTGACGACATATATAATAAGCAAGTAGTGGTGTTATATAAAAAAAAAAACATGCACCCATTGTATTTGTGTGGAGATTTGGACTTTTTTTACAAAAAATACACACATTATTGTTAAAAAAATTTGAAGTTTAAATGAAAAACGAAATGACTAGAGAAGAAATGTAAATAGTTTGAGCACCCTAATCCTGTGTAGATAAATTGATGTAACAAAATCCATTGTATGTCTAAGTTAAATACACGTAACAATCCTGATAGAATTGATCAAATGACAACATAGAGAAGGATTGTTTAGAATAAAAACCACATATTTAATATCAAGGAGAAGTCAGATTTTTATCTAATACTTACTCTAATATAATACAACAATTATACTTTAGTTCTATATTTAATTAAATCCAGTTAGACAAGTTAAAGCCACTTAAAATACAACTGCAGAATTTACCTAACTTGCATATTTTTCAAGATGAGCACAGACATTTTGAACATTGTTTATCTAATCAAGTTATATCGACCAAATGTAAACAGGTGGATATGTGTCCATGAATCTAGCTCTCTGAATGGTCAGGTTCTAGAGTAAGAATGTTTTGTCAAGGGGTAGACGTCAGTCAATTGCCCTATTTTTCAAGAAAATAATCAAAGGCACATGATAGCAGTAAAGAATGGAACTGTATTTCTCTTGCTTGCTACTTAACTAATGTTAAAGCTATCATTAATCTACTTGCATGACTGGTCAGTCTGGCATCATGCTAATGTGACTGGGCATTTTACTATTGATAGTTTCCATGTGATGTCATAGGCACTGATAAGACAGTTCAAGGCAGCCATCTTTGAAGGCAGAAGCTAGTGCAGGCCAAAATCTGGAAATATGTGCTGTATTAAACTCGCCACTGTGCTATTTTTCAGTCTATTTTACTTAATTTTATATCAAAGTTATCAGCTTTTATTAAGTATTTTAATATTAAAACTATATTTAGATAGTTTTAATGGTAAAAAATACAACCAAAAAGGTACACTGTTCATTTTGTTTAAGGATGAGCCAATAATTTTATTTATGTGTATTAATTCTTTTTGTTATTTTAAAAACATTGTATTCTAAAAATATGAATTTCAAGAGCTTGCCAATGGTGTATAGCTTTTAATTTTTGGACCACAAATTAAGAAATTACAAGAAAATAAAATTTACGCTTCTATACAATTCATCTGAAAAACCCTTGAAGTTGCCATCAAAGATGGCTGCCAAGATAAGGGATGTTCACTGATGTGGAAACTATCTATGCCAGAAGTTTTTCAGGCATGCTATTCAAAGTGAAGGTATTAATACAAATGTATATCTGGTCCATGCGAACGCATTTCCTGATAAAAGAACGTTTGTCTTGTGTTTAGTTAAAACAAAAATACTTACCATCAAATGAGTTGGCAAATTTCTAGCAATATAAGATAATGATCCACACCCCACTCCTTGTCCAAACATTGGACCAATAATTTTCCTGCCTCCGAGGAATCTGTTGTGTACTTCATCAGCTGGTGCCAGACATATGGGCAAAATAGACTTATCATCAGGATACTCAATTGGACTGTCCATCTCAATAATAGCGATGTCAGCATCAAACTTGGCAATCTTGTTATAATCATGGTGTATGTGCACCTTCATTGGCGTTCTTACCGTGCCACTGGTACCAGTGCAGTTATTGGTCCCTGGAAACAAGTAGAATAAACCGTTATTTGTTTATTTATTTGATCTTCAGTCAAATTCTGGTTCAGAAACTCGGTGAGTTGCTGATTAGTTCTACTCTGTTATTCACTACCTAAGATCTTACTATCTCACTTGTGCCATACAGTTATTGGTACTTAACTATGGAACGGCGTTACTGTCTTCGGATACGCTTTTGAGTTACACGCAGTGCATCTTTTAATATGTGTGGTAGAAACTTTATATGTTGTGGTACATACGTCATTATGTTCAGTGCACGTTGCATTCCACGTGGCAGTAGTTTCTCTATAGGCTGTACATAACTTCATATGTTATAATATGCAGTGCATGCTTAGGTATATTCTATAGAAAATGAAAATGGTCCTGTGGTTTTCGCATACGCTCTTGAATTACATGCAGTACATTGTTTTGTTTATGTGGCAGAAACCTAATATGATATGGTACATGTCTCATTATGCTCAATGCATGTTTATTCCGTGTGGACGTTTTTTTCTGTATTTGGTGTACTGATGTTGTAATTTGTTGTTCACTTTTTGATAAATGTGATAGAAAATTATTATGATGTCGTGAACGAACCGGGGTGAAGATTTTAACTTCTACAACGCCCAATCTATATCAATGCTGCCTTTGTCCAATTCATTTCCCGCGACCAACATGTCTGATCATAGTTTTAAGTCCGCGCTGGAGCAAAAGGACCTGGGAACCTTTTATCAAAGGCTCCAAGATTACTAAATAGATTAATCTATGATCAAATTATTAAGTGACACCGAACTTCAGCTCCTTATACCTTTACTACAATACCCAATGCGAAATCAACTGCACCATATCCTTAATTCACAACACTATATATGTAAACCACGACACAATTTCTGATAACCACAGAACCATATATTCAAAACACAACAGCATATACAAAACCCTACAGCTTCATGTATCAAAACCACAACGCCATATACGAAAACCACTGCAACTTACATAAAAACCACGCCACCATTTATAAAAACACAGCAGCTTATACGAAACAATGTCACCATATTTCAAAACCGCAACATCATAAACAAAAAAGACATCATTTATAGAACCACAGCTTTATCTATAAACTGCTTAAAAAGATATAAAAACGCAGCAACATTCATCAAACCAACACCACCATGGATCAGAACCTCAACATCATATTGATTTTCTATCGTTCATACCTAAACATGCTCGAACAGCGTATACAGAAACTGCTACCACATAGAATGCAACGTGCACTGAATATAATGATTTATGTACCGCATAATATAAAGTTTCTACCCCTCTTATCTAAAAGTGCACTGCACGTTACTCAAAAACTTATCCGAAGACAGTAACGGCGTTCCATACTTAGCAGTTTATAGGCAAATCTGCAGTGCAAAGTGAACATGTTTTGGGTAGCTGAGTTTCACCCTACTGTCATATGCTGATGCAAGACAAGTTGAAATGGAAAAGATAAAGAATATCCATTGGTTAAAGTTATGTAAACTTTTGAAGAAAAGTGAACATTGCAAAGGAGTGCAGCTCTGAATACATGTAACATGAAAAGTATTGTTAAGATATCTCTTGTTGTTAACTAGACTGAATCAATTGATAAAAAGGTATGGACGTCCATCAAGTAACCCACCAAGATAAAGATGAACAGATAACTATGGACGTCCAGCAAGGAATCCAACTAGATAAAGATCAACCGCTAACTATCGACGTCCATCAAGAAACTCACCTAGATAAAGATCAACCGCTTACTATGGACGCCCATCAAGAAACTCAACTAGATAAAGATGAACTGCTTACTATGGACGTTCATCAAGAAACTCACATTAAGGTCAGCAGCTAACTATGGACATCCAGCAAGGAACCCACCTAGATAAAGATCAACCGCTAACTATGGAGGTCCATCAAGAAAGTCACTTTGATAGAGATGAACAACTAACTATGGACGTCAATCAAGGAACGCACCTAGATAAAGATCAACGGCTCACTATGGACTTCCATGAAGAAACTCCCCAAGATAAAGATTAACATCTAAATATGGACGTCCATCAAGAATTTAAAGATGATCAGCTAACTATAGGCATCCATCAAGAAATTCGCCTAGATAAACATGAACAGCTTACTTAAGATGTCCACCAAGAAACTTATCTAGATAAAGATGGACAGCTTACTACGTTACCCATCGAGATAAAGACAAATAATTAACTACATGTATGTATGTCTCGTCAGTCTACATGTATGCGTGTCTAGTCAAGAAACTGACCTAGATATAGCACGATAACTTAGTGCCTCCAACATGGAAGAAATGACAAAATGTGTGCACACATTGAAAATATTCTATTTTAGTGTTCCGTGGTATAGTTTTCATTTATTAGCATGCATTAATTCAATTGAAAACGATCATTTAAATGGACTGACCTAGAAAATATCTACAGATTTTCACTAAGAGGGAACTGAAGCCTTGAAAAGGACACATGTCCATGTATCTAGCTTATTATAGACGGATCGCTAATTATGGGCGTCTGTTAGGATAATTAGGTAAATCAAATGGCTTTGGTATGAGGATCTGTAGACATACTACTAACTTTGGATGTAGGTAGAGATAATTAGGTAAATACAAATGGTTTTTGTATTAGGATCTGTCCATGTACCTAGCTAAATATAGACATACTGCTTACTTTGGGCATCTGTAGAGATAATTAGGTAAATACAAATGGCTTTGGTATGAAAATCTGTCCATGTAGTTAGCTAAATATAAAGGGACCGCTAACTATGAGCGTAGGTATAGATACAAATAGATACAAATGGGTTTTGTATGAAGATCTGTCCATGAACTAAGCTAAATATAGACAGACAGTTGACTGTGGGCGTCTGTAGAGATCATTACGTAGATACAAATGGTATTGGTATGAGGATCTGTCCATGTAGCTAGTTAAATATAAAGGGACCGCTAACTATAGGAGTAGTAATAGATAATTACGTAGATACAAATGGTTTTGGTATGAGGATCTGCCCATGTACCTAGCTTAATATAGACAGACAGTAATTTTTGGCATTTGTCAGGATAATTAAGTAAATACAAATGGCTTTGGTATAAGGATCTGTCCATGTACCTAACTAAATATAGGCATACTGCTTACTTTGGGCATCTGTAGAGATAATAACGTAGAGACACATAACTTTGGTATGAGGATCTGTCCATGTAGCTAGCTTAATATAGACGAATCGCTTATTATGGGCATCTGTCAGGATAATTAGGTAAAAACAAATGGTTTTGGTATGAGGATTCGTCCATGAACTTAGCTTAATATAGACAGACAGCTACCTTTGGGCGTCTGTAGAGATAATTACGTAGCTACAAATGGTTTGGGTATTAGGATCTGCCCATGTACCTAGCTTAATATAGACGGATTGCTAACTATGGGCGTCTGTCAGGATAATTAGGTCCATACAAATGGTTTTATTATGAGGAACCGACCTTGTATGTAGCAAAATATAGACGGATCGCTAACTATGCGCTTCTGTCAGGATAATTAGGTAAATACGAATGGTTTTATTATGAGGATCCGACCATGTACCTAGCTTAATATAGACAGCCAGCTAATTTTGGGCATCTGCCAGGATAATTAGGTAAATACAAATGGCTTTGGTATGAGGATCTGTCCATGTACCTAGCTAAATATAGACTGATTGCTAACTATTGGCGGAGGTAAAGATAATTACGTAGATACAAATGGCTTTGATATGAGGATCTGTCCATGTAGCTAGCTAAATATAGAGGGACCGCTAACTATGGGCGTAGGTATAGATAATTACGTAGATACAAATGGCTTTGGTATGAGGATCTGTCCATGTAGCTAGCTAAATATAAAGGGACCGCTAACTATGGCCGTAGGTTTAGATAATTACGTAGATACAAATGGTTTTTGTATGAGGATCTGTCCATTTAGCTAGTTAAATATAGAGGGACCGCTAACTATGAGCGTAGGTATAGATTATTACGTAGATACAAAAGGTATTTGTATGAGGATCTGTCCATTTAGCTAGCTAAATATAGAGGGACCGCTAACTATGGGCGTAGGTATAGATAATTACGTAGATACAAATGGCTTTGGTATGAGGATCTGCCCATGTACCTAGCTTAATATAGACAGACAGCTAACTTTGGGCATCTGTCAGGATAATTAGGTAAAATTAATGGTTTTGATATGAGGATCTGTCCATGTATCTAGCCAAATATAGACGGACCGCTAACTATTGGCGCAGGTAGAGATAATTACGTTGATAGAAATGGCTTTGGTATGAGAATCTGTCTATGTACCTAGCTAAATATAAACGGATCGCTAATTATGGGCATCTGTCAGGATAATTAGGTAAATAAGATGGCTTTGGTATTAGGATCTTTTCACGTAGCTAGCTAAATATAGAGGGATTACTAACTATGGGCGTAGGTAGAGATAATTACGTAGATACAAATGGCTTTGGTATGAGGATTTGTCCATGTACCTATTTAAATATAGATTGATCGCTCATTTTGGGCTTCTGTAGACACAAAAGGCTTTGGTATGAGGATCTGTCCATGTACCTATTTAAATATAGATTGATCGCTCATTTTGGGCTTCTGTAGACACAAAAGGCTTTGGTATGAGGAGTTGTCCATGTACTGTCTTAATATAGACAGCTGGCTATGGTCGTCTGTCAGGATAATAACATAGATACAAATGGCTTTGATATGAGGATATGTTCATGTACCTAGCTAAATATAGACAGACAGCTAGCTATGGGCGTCTGTAGAGATAATTACAAAGAAACATATGGTTTTGTTATGAGGATTTGTTTATGCACCTAGTTTAATAAAGACAGAAGCAAACTATCGGCATCTGTCGAACTCACCTAGATATAAATGAACAGAATCCTCAAACTTTCCACGTTTACGTTCACCTTCAAAATCAGAAATACAATGAGCGGCAGTGAGAACAAAGCGCTTCGATATTAGACTGCCGCCACAGAAGACGTCCTGGAATGTAACACACAAGCAAAATAAGGCATATCAGCATCTAAACATTTTGACAAAAATATTTCAAGCATGTCTACTGTCTAGCTATAAAAAACAAACAAACTTGTGTTAGAAATTCCCTCTAGCTGTTGAAAGAACTCTGTCACTAAGTCTACATTTTGTCATTTGTCAAAACACGAGTACTCAGTAGTAACCATTACACTGATTGGCCGAACAGTTCTGCTATTGCATATTGTATTTTATAAGTAATTACGAAGCTGATCGTGTATTTTATGCATCTGTAGTTCACATATGCTTATCTGAGATTATAACACTTAAAAGTTAAATTGCAATTACTACATTAACATAAACTTACATCATTCTTGGCGTCTTGAAGACGAACATACCAAGGTTGTTCTTTGGGTTTAACAACAGTACCTGCAGAGATCTTACTCGTGGATTTCTTGAGGTCATAGATTGATTGGCCACAGTCTACAAACAAACAGGAACAATAAAAATGGTGTGTTCTAAATGCATTACAGCAACATAATAATGGTCATTATAGAGATTTCAAGCTATTTTGGTGAAGGAAGACCTTCGGAAAATGTCTAGGAAAAACCACTGGTGTAACACAAGTCAGCCAGTAGACAAGCAGTTACTAGCAGGCCTTTTTTATGCCATGTTGGGGCTGAAACCCAGCCCCATTCCCCTGAGGAAAAGGTATGTTTTCCACAATTTTATCTCAAAATTCAACCTTCAATTAATGATTTTTTACACTTTTACAAAACACACACACACCGTGGGACACTGATGCCACTATTACAATCTACATGCACAACAGACGAGACATTCTCATGTAATGAAACATGATAAGTGAAAAACATGGCGGCCTGTAGTGTCTGGAGATTATGACATAACATTAACAGAGAGTATGTTTTTTGTAAGTAAACATTCCCCTAGCTGAAAATGTTCCGCTCTTGAACCCCACCCCCACCCCCTACCCTGGCTGACTAATCATGTGACTTTACCACTAGGCCACGGATATCCCCAAAACAACAATGATGAAGGTAAATGATGATTGCAATGATAAAATGTTGGTTTTGTTGTTGGTGGTGTTGATATAGGAGTTATGATCTTACTTGTGGTAAGGATTGGCAATATCAGGTCACATGGTTGTTAATTACTTCTAATGTGACATCTAAAACATTTTACGATCCAGGTAATACAATGAGACAGTTATATTGTGAAAAGCCACATGTAAGTTAGACTGTAAGCGGCCATTAAAGGTGGTATCGAACAGTTTGCTTGTTTTAAATACATGTAACAATTTATTCTGCCTGTAAAGGAGGAATCAGGGCATGATATCTTGATAAACTAATACTGTTGTCTAATCAAAGACAATTTTAAATACATGTTAAATTGTTAGACAGTTCAAATCATGGAACAAGTTAAATAGTTAGACAGAACAAATCATATAGCAAGTTAAAGTGTTATACAGTAAAAATCATGGAACAAGTTAAATTGTTATACAAATCATGGAACAAGTTAAATTAGACAGTACAAATCATGGAAAATCGCTCTAAATGTCCATTCTTTACATATCTATAACAACCATGAGGGAGATTTCTGCTAAAAAGGTATAGACATCAAAGCGAATTAATTACCCCGAAAAAATATAATGTGATCCAAAAGTAAGCCACATTATTGTTTTTAGTTTTAAAAGAAAAACATCATGGCTCAGATATGAAATACATATTTAATATAACAAGTAGATTGTTGTATATTTTACATTCTCTTAAACGTATAATATCATTCATGGAATCTATTTGTGTAATAGAAATATAAAAGTTTGAGAGAAAATACTGGGATCCAAATTGTAAGATACCAGCTTTAAACTGTTATGCACAAGATACAGTTAAGCATATATAAGACAAGGAGATCATAATGGTAATGATAAAAGTGATGGTGATTGGGGATAATGGTAATGATAATGCTGATGTGATTGGGGATAATGGTAGTGATAATGCTGATGGTGATTAGGGATAATGGTAATGATAATGCTGATGAAAGTGAAAATGGCGGTTTTTATGGTGGTGGTTATAATGATCCTTAATGGTTTAATTTAATGGAATGATAGATAATGATGCTTAGGAAATGTAGATGATGAGATTGAGAATGTTAGATTTGATCATGATGATGATAATGATGATGACGAGAATGATGGATTCGATAATGATGATGATGAGAAAGATGGATTTGATTATGATGGTGGTAATGATGAGAATGATGGATCTGATTTTGATGGTGATGATGATGATGACGAGAATGATGGATTCGATAATGATGATGATGAGAAAGATGGATTTGATTATGATGGTGGTAAGGATGAGAATGATAGATCTGATCATGATAATGATTATGATTATAATTAGCATGTTGGATTTGATCATGATGATTATATTAATGATGAGACTGATGGATTTGATCATGATGGTGATAATGATGATGAGAATGAGGGATTCGATGATGATGATCATGATGGATCTGACCTTGATGGTGATAATGATGATGATTATGATGAGCATGTTGGATTTGATCATGATGATGATATTAATGATGAGAATGATGGATTTGATTATGATGATGAGAATGATGATGGTGATAAAAATGATGGATTTGATCATGATAATGATAATAATGAGAATGATGGATTTAATCATTATGATGATGAGAACCATGGTGATCATGATGTCAATATTGTAACATTGCTTCTGCAAAGGATAATACTGATGATGATACTACTGCTGGTGTTGATG
Source organism: Sinonovacula constricta (assembly GCA_007844125.1). Classification (NCBI taxonomy): domain Eukaryota; kingdom Metazoa; phylum Mollusca; class Bivalvia; order Cardiida; family Solecurtidae; genus Sinonovacula; species Sinonovacula constricta. The sequence continues at coordinate 56,040,114 of CM017561.1, forward strand.
ATTATTATATTTATTTTTGATGTTGCTGATGATGATTGTGTCACAACGATGCAGTTTCTGCTGCTACTGTTGCTGATTTGTTAAATTTGGATAAATTGGTGTTGTTATGGTGATGATAATGATGATGATGATGATGATTATGACAATACATACACTGCTTGAGGCCATGTACGCGCAGGACAGACAATTCCCCTGATCTCTGCTCAGAGCACAGGTCATCCGAGATTGCCTCACAGGTATATTTTCCGGAATCTTGCACCTCCAAGTCAGAAATAACCAGGTTTCCATTGATAAGTTGCTGCAATAAGAGATGAATACATTCAAATGAATTGTAACACACAATGGTGTTTTTGTCAGTTTTTAGCTCACCTGAGCACAATGTGCTCAAGGTGAGCTTTTGTGATACCGCTTCGTCCGTCGTCCGTCGTACTTCGTTCGTCGTCAACATTTTACCTTGTGTACACACTAGAGGCCACAATTTTTATCCAATCTTCATCAAACTTGGTCAGAATGTTTGTCTGCATAAAATCTTGGATAAGCTCATTATTGGGTCACCTGGGGTCAAAAAGTAGGTCACGAGGTCACATTTTAGAAAAATTGTGAACGCACTAGAGACCACATTTATTGCCCAATCTTCACCAAACATGGTCAGAATGTTTGTCTGCATGAAATTTTGGATGAGTTCGTAACTGGGTCACGTAGGGTCAAAAAGTAGGTCACTAGGTCAAATCTTAGAAAAAGCTTGTGATCACACTAGAGATCACATTTATAGCCCAATCTTCACCAAACTAGGTCATAATGTTTGTCTGCATAAAATTTTGTATGAGTTTGTAACTGGGTCACGTGGGGTCAAAAAGTAGGTCACTAGGTCAAATCTTTACAAAAAAAAGCTTGTGAACAGACTAGAGGCCTCATTTATTACCCAATCTTCACTAAACTTGGTCAGACTGTTTGTCTGCATTAAATCCTGGAAGAGTTCGTAAATGGGTCAGGTGGGGTCAAAAAGTAGGTCACTAGGTCAAATCTAAGAAAAAGCTTGTGTACACACTAGAGACCACATGTATAGCCCAATCTTCACCAAACTTGGTCCGAATGTTTGTCTACATTAAATCTTGGATGAGTTCGTAACTGGGTCACGTGGGGTCAAAAAGTACGTCACTAGTTCGAATCTTTAAAAAAGCTTGTGAACACACTAGAGGCCCAATCTTCAACAAACTTGGTCAGCAAGTTTGTCTACATGAAATTTTGGATGACTTCGTAACTAGGTCAGGTGGGGACAAAAAGTAGGTCACTAAGTCAAATCTTACAAAAAGATTGTAAACACACTAGAGTCCACATTTATAGCCCAATCTTCACCAAACTTGGTCCGAATGTTTGTCTACATAAAATCTTGGATAAGTTCGTAACTGGGTCACGTGGGGTTTAAAAAAGTAGGTCGCTAGGTCAAATCTTTAAAAAAGCATGTGAACACACTAGAGGTCACATTTATAGCCCAATCTTCACAAAACTTGGTCAGAATGTTTGTCTGCATGAAATCTTGGATAAGTTCGTAACTGGGTCACGTGGGGTTTAAAAAAGTAGGTCACTAGGTCAAATCTTTAAAAAAGCATGTGAACACACTAGAGGTCACATTTATAGCCCAATCTTCACAAAACTTAGTTAATATTTATCGCAGTCTGGCACCTCTATGGGACATGTATATAATGTATATAATTATTATTAGATTCATATACTTTTAATAAGGCCCTAGAAAGTTAGCCGTTTTGATAAGTCGGAATGGTTTTATTTTGCTATTTTTACAAATGTGTTTTAACATTCCCAAGCCAAATGCGATAAAAAGATAAATATGTGTATCGTTAATAAACAATGGTCTGGTAGGAAAAAAGGAAAAAAAAAAATGTAATTTGTAACTGTGCACCCTATACATACAATAAATATTGACTTGAACATAGTTATAATTAGAATACAACAAAGCACTCATGATATCATACCTCATGCTCATCACCATCAAACAATGCATAATCAAACCTCATTTTAAAATTTAATTTGCTCGAAGCTAAGCAACATTTTTAACAACAATATCATGAATTTTTAACTCTATTTACAATTTTAAACACCACAGCTAAGAGCAACCCTCACGCCATTAGTAACCATCTGTGATATTAAAATTTTAACCAACTTGAAACTAATGCTCGCCAAATAATTCATAATTAACGGCGAGGGTAAATAAGTCCAAATAAGTAAGTAAGAAACTTAGTCAGAATGTTAATCTGCATGACATCTTGGATAAGTTCGTAATTGGGTCAGGTGGGGTCAAAAAGTAGGTCACTAGGTCAAATCTTAGAAAAAGATTGTAAACACACTAGAGTCCACATTTATAGCCCAATCTTCACCAAACTTGGTCCGAATGTTTGTCTACATAAAATCTTGGATAAGTTCGTAACTGGATCACGTGGGGTCAAAAGTAGGTCACTAGGTCAAATCTTAAAAAAAGCTTGTGAACACACTAAAGGCCACATTTATAGCCCAATCTTCACCAAACTTAGTCAGAATGTTAATCTGCATGACATCTTGGATAAGTTCGTAATTGGGTCAGGTGGGGTCAAAAAGTAGGCCACTAGGTCAAATCTTAGAAAAAGCTTGTGTACACATTTGAGGCCCTATTTATAGGTCAATCTTCATCAAACTTGGTCAGATTGTTTTTCTACATGAAATATTGGATGAGTTCGTTATTGGGTCTCGTGGGGTCATAAGTAGGTCACTAGGTCAAATTTTAGAAAAAGCTTGTGAACAACCTAGAGACCACATTTATAGCCCAATTGTGACCAAACTTGGTCAGAATGTTTGTCTGCATGAAATCTTGGATAAGTTCTTTACTGGGTCACATGGGTTCAAAAAGTAGGTCACTAGGTCAAATCTTAAAAAAAGATTGTGGACACACTAGAGACCACATTTATAGCCCAATATTCACCAAACTTAGTCAGAATGTTTGTCTGCATGAAATCTTGGATGACTTCGTAACTGGGTCAGGTGGGGACAAAAAGAAGGTCACTAAGTCAAATCTTACAAAAAGATTGTAAACACACTAGAGTCCACATTTATAGCCCAATCTTCACCAAACTTGGTCCGAATGTTTGTCTACATAAAATCTTGGATAAGTTCGTAACTGGGTCACGTGGGGTCAAAAGTAGGTCACTAGGTCAAATCTTAAAAAAAGCTTGTGAACACACTAAAGGCCACATTTATAGCCCAATCTTCACCAAACTTAGTCAGAATGTTAATCTGCATGACATCTTGGATAAGTTCGTAATTGGGTCAGGTGGGGTCAAAAAGTAGGTCACTAGGTCAAATCTTAGAAAAAGCTTGTGTACACATTTGAGGCCCTATTTATAGGTCAATCTTCATCAAACTTGGTCAGATTGTTTTTCTACATGAAATATTGGATGAGTTCGTTATTGGGTCTCGTGGGGTCATAAGTAGGTCACTAGGTCAAATTTTAGAAAAAGCTTGTGAACAACCTAGAGACCACATTTATAGCCCAATCTTCACCAAACTTAGTCAGAATGTTTGTCTGCATGAAATCTTAGATGAGTTCGCAACTGGGTCACGTGGGGTCACAAAGTAGGTCACTAGGACAAATCTTATAAAAAAGCTTGTGAACACACTAGAGGCCCCATTTATTGGCCAATCTTCATCAAACTTGGTCAGAATGTTTGTCTACATAAAATCCTGGATGAGTTCGTTATTGGGTCATGTGGGGTCAAAAAGTAGGTCACTAGGTTACATTTTAGAAAAACCTTGTGAAAACACTTAAGAGGCTATATTGATGGCAGAGTCTTCACCAAACTTGACCAGCATATTTCCAGTATGAAATCTTACATATGTTTTGAAGTGAGTCATGTGGATTCAGTAGGTTACTTGGTAAAATTCTAGAAAATGTTATCAACCCAGTGGCCACACTAATGGTCAAATCTTTACCAAAGATTTCTAAAGTAAATAACCCTTAATAACTTAATGCCAGATTTGAGCCTACTTAGAGCCTGTGTCATCAGGTGAGCGATTAAGGGTCATTATGGCCCTCTTGTTTCAATTCTAATATACTTCTGTTTTTTCTTCAAAATGTGTCTCTTTTTCTTCATTTTTATACTCTAATTTAATCAGGATGTTTTCTGTCTAACTTCTGCCTTTATCTGTATAAGCATGTCACAGAATTTCACATTTTTTGTTTATTGGATTTATCGTCCCACCAACAGTATTTCAGTTATCTGGAGATGGTGTCCACTTGAAGCAGATAGGATGCTGTGAACACCTGGCATGATACCACACTCAGTCACATTATCCTGACACCGGGCTAACCAGTGCTGGAACTACGCTTCTATTTGCTTGGGCGTTAGCAACAGAGTTATACCACTACCATTTTAATGACTTTGGTATGTCGCTGTCCGGGATCGAACCCGGGGCCTGCAGTACGTGGATCCGACGCTCTGCTGATTGCGCTACCAGGTCCGGTATTTCACATTTGCATAATGCTGAGAGTGTCTCAGCCATTCTTATAAGTTTATAAGAAGCTATTGTCTATCATAGAAGACAATGTTGATACACAAATAGAAAGGGTTTGAGAAACATGATGGCAAATTGCTCAAAAGAAAGGGGCATACATGTATAATATGTAGCTTTTAAAATGCAAGACAACTCTTGATGGGGATAGCCACAAAGAATACAAATCTCAAAGGGTGAACATATACATACCTTGAATCTAACTTCACTCGCAAATTCAATGTAGCGGCCATCTTTCTTCCATTTGATAGTGTCAACCGTGGGCTCTGTGGAACACGTTAGGTGGATGGTCTCTCCAACCTTTGCTTCTTTATTAGCAGGACCAGTCATCGTATGAATCTTGTCTAAATGCAGAACCATAACATGAAAAGTTACAATAACAATGAAAGTCATTCACAAAATTGTACAAATTATAAGGTAATACAAAGTTACAAGAAGCACTTTATAATTTATCTTGATAGTATAGCATGGGCAAATACCCAAAGATTTGGGAATAAGAATTAAATTGTTTGTTTATTGGGTTTATTGTCTCACTAACAGTATTTCAGTTAACTGGAGACGGTGTCCACTTAAAGGAGATATAGTGCTGCCTTCATTTGAACAGCATGCCATGCAACACCTGGCACGATACCACACCCAGTTACATTATCCTGACACCCAGTCAACCAGTCGTGGAACTTCCCTTATATTTGCTTGAGTGTTAGCAACAGAATTATACCACTACCATTTTAACGACTTTGGTATGTCGCTATCCGGGATCGAACCTGGGGCCTCTCGTACCTGGAGCCGACGCCCTACCTATTGCGCTACCAGCTCCAATCATTTTAGAGAAATTACAAATCACTGAAATGAATGCTTTTACACATGCTGATGCCGGGTGACAAGTTTCACTGCAATATTAAATTACATTTTGTATGAAACATAAAATACTGGGTTTTAGAAAAAACCATCAAGATTTCAGATTAAGTGTTGGAGAAGATACAAGAGTGATCTCCTCATTATAAATGTTCTATCACAATGCTGGTTGAAGAAATGTTGAACAGTTGTACTTTAGTGTTAGAGAAGTTCCAAGTCAAACCACCCTGTTGGGATAGCTCAAATTTACGAAGAAATATCTAAGATGTAACAATTTGATGTTTAGATAATTTTACAAGCTGGTATACCATGGTAGGGAATGCTCAAATACATGAGGATGCCAGCCGACAGAATTACCAGAAGAGTGGTGATTTCAGGTCCAAGGAGTAAAACAAGGAACTCCCCAATAACCAATCCTGAATATGTTATGTAGGTGTTTTGATTTCAAGTCTTGAGAAATTATAAATCCTGCTTTATAATACAACCAGAAAAGCCTTGATGCAATGCAATAAGTAATTGGGGGTGGGGGTGGTGCTGATTTACGCTTTTTTAACAATAAAATACATTATCCATATGACAATAATGGACATCGAAGGTATGGAGAACTTCAAGGTGATTACTATGATTTCAACTGAACGGATTATATGTTCAATCAATCGGCCTTTTGATATGGTATGATTCTCCATTCATAATGCACTTTGTCTCAAAGTTGTAAACATTTTATTCAATAATTAAACCAAAGTTTCCTGCAAAATCAATTTCAAGAATTTGAAACAAACACCAATCTTAAAACACTTCTACAGCACTGCTAGCTGGTGAAAATATAAAACTATTTAACCCATGTGGTACAAAGAAGCAAAAACATTAGTATGTTATAATGGTGGAGCAAAGATGACATGGTATGAAGTCCCTAACATCTAACTGCTGCTTCAGCCCTTTCACAAATATGTATTCCATAAAGGGCACCACACATCAGTTCAGAAGTCACTTATGCGGGAATTTTCTGGTTGCAAACTAACCTTTTGCGCAGGGCACTTTCTGATGTAGACTGAGCACGTGTTCCGCTGTGCCAGCAAATGTGGAGGCACGGCATACATAGTCTCCCTCATACTGAGCCCCAAACTTGGAAATCTGAGGGCAACCAACAACAACAAAAAGAAATAAGAAAAACTTTTTAATAGTACTTGTAGTCTGTTATAAAATGAGGTCTTAAAACTGAACAAGTCCATCTTGACTTCCAATCTACTTGGAGCAATGTGTGGTAAATGGTTGTATCCAAGGACTAACATCTCGTGTTAAGTCCAGGGTCCAAATTAGACACTCTCAAATCAGGAGTCTGAAGACCTAACCACTTGCTTGTGGAAGCTCTTATGACCGACAACTGTAATAAAGTCGTTATTAAGCAAAGCTTAAAAAATCTCGGCACCAAATGGGATTCAAACATGGGCCGACCATGTGAAAAGCCAGTGCTGTAACCACTGACCTAAAATGTTGACCCCCTAGTGCAGTGAGGTATTGGGTATGTGCACAGATGCACAACAAGCTATACATACTAAATGTTGAATGATGACCATAACATATTCAAAGTCACATCAGGTCATTTTGGCATATTAAAGTCCATTTTGGATGTTTTGGAAAGACCCTATATTTTTATGCCCTTTACATGACAACTGGGAACCAGGGGCAGTAGACCATTTAGAAGTTTTGCTTCAACTACTATAGCCATCAAGTAAGTTTTATCCATATTATGGCCCGTATTCACCAACCATTCTTAAGTCTACATCATGACTTAAGTCAAAGTCTCAGTTTTCATTAAAGTGCCATGCATACATGGAGCTAAATACATAATGAAGATATTGTGGATTAAAATCCATGAGCATTTTTTAATTAAGAAAGGTTGATAAATACGGGCATATAAATGGATAGTGACATACCTTGGTTTAACTCACCTATTATGCAATGTAGTTTAGATATATAACATTCGCAGATTTTTTGAATTTTTGCAACTGAAGTGAAAATAGTTCTGTATGTATAGATATATCATTTCCTTTTATTTTTTATTATTATTTTGGTATGGTATGGTATGGTTGTGGTATGGTTATGGTTTTGTATGGTGATGGTATGGTATGGTTATGGGTATGGTTATGGGTATGGGTATGGTATGGTATGTGTACACATATAAATATATATCTATTATCCTTCTTTATTAAAAACCCATATTTATATTTATCTTTCTTATTCTATTTTCAACATATTTATCTGACTACTAATAATGCTTAGCACATATATTAATGGGTCGGGCTTAATCTTAAACACCTGATGTGCTTACACATTGCAATCTTACCTGCAACACGCTGCCAGCTTGACCCCCGGAATGATCCACGCCAAACCCACCAGCGGGTGTGAACGGCAAAACTATCTCTCCATTGAACAACCTGCAATATATCAATGAACCTTAAAACTTAGCTTACAAAAATTTCTTTGAATAACCTTGAATATACACAAAACTCCATGGCTCTTCCGAAGAGCACATATTATACACATTTTCCATATTCTACAACGAAATCCTTAAATATACAAATATGTCGTCGTAACTCTACATTGAGCAACCTTAAATATGCAAATATGTCACAAAATCCCTATGAGCAACCTTAAATATACAAATATGTCACAGAATCCCTATGAGCAACCTTAAATATACAAATATGTCAATGCACTCCTAAAAACAAACAAACAATATTAAATATACAAATAAGTAACAAAATCCCTATGAGCAATCATAAATATACAAATTTTTATTTAAGCAACCTTTAATCAATATGTCATAATATCACATAACCTTTGAATTTAAATCATTTTGATTGGTCGATCGCTGGTCATGTGTGAGTTAATATAAAGTGATACTGACTCGAGACTGTTTTCACGTGAGCCCTGAGAATATAATACTGATGGTCATGTTGTTTTTATGTGCACTGTTGCTACAACAACATGACATCTGGTAAAAGAAATCAACAGTTTATCAGTGTGTATGATGACGATTTGGTAACATTAATGCAAAATATAACCAAGAAAAGAACAAAAATGTAACATCGGTAGCAGTGAATGCTTTTCGTAATTATATCTCGTGGAAAAATGTGAGAACAAACTGAGGAAATGAATGCTGGTGAAATGGATCAACATCTTTAAATGTTTTATGTTAAATGAGCGAAATGGATCAACATCTTTAAATGTTTTCTGTTAAATGAGCGAAATGGATCAACATCTTTAAATGTTTTCTGTTAAATGAGCGAAATGGATCAACATCTTTAAATGTTTTATGTTAAATGAGAAGCAAGGGTAGCCGCTGTACTGAAAATGAGAGCGTTATTTAATATAGGTATGGTATATAAGGTATGTGATAAAACAAGTAAAGACTTATGTTTTGGTCAATATATAGTTTTGCAGATCTGCTAATATGCGTTCTCAGTCAATATCACATTACCTTGTCCGTAAAACTATATAATGACCTCAAAGTCTTTATTTGTATAAAAACCAATGGGTGTTTCTTCAGGAGTACATCTACAGGACAAGTTATGCTTACATCACCTTTTATTTACTAATCTGTTATCATGACATTGCATTGTTGCAACCAGAAATGTACCAAAAATTAGACAAGGGAAAGTTTCATTATTTTCCAACAGAATGTGTCTAATACCTAACCAATAGAGAGATAACACAAAGCAACCAGACATGGTAGAGCCATAGGCCCATATTCACCAACCATTCTTAAGTAAAAATTGCTCAAGACATGTATTTCAATCCACAATATCTTCATTATGTATATAGCTACATGTCTGCATTTTGCATGACACTTTGACTTTGCTACTTTAAGCTTAAAATCACATTGAAACTTCATAAATAAGTTCATTTTTGTTAGCATGAAAATTGTGACTCGGGCTAAAGTCATGACTTAGGCTTAAGAATAGTTGGTGAATACAGGTCTTAGCCAGGCTGTCAACTGATACCCATATTTATTTATTTCTCCTTTGGATCAAATACCTAGAGTCTGAAAAACCTCCAATATTTCCTATAATTTTCTAGATTTTTAAAAATATTCCTATATTTTTTAGTAAATTTGTCACCGCTAAATAAAGAGAGTGAATATTACTTTGATACTGCTTTAGGCTTTTTTTTTGTTTACAGGTAAGAGAATTCATATGCCTGCAACAGCATCACAATCCTTCAGACAATGCTGCTGTCCTCCTCTTCATCATCAGTATGGTGCAGTGCAATAGGACACAGGTCTTTTTGGTGACCATTCAGATGATGGTGATGCGCTTTGCAGCGGCCTTCTGTCCGGATTGTGATGTTGTTGTTCAAAGTTTATGGTTTCCTTCATTTTTACGGTACACATTTATGACATTGATTATTGAAGAAACAGTAAGTGTACTTGTTAGAACTGTTAGTATTAGTGCCAGTAAATGAAATTATTTTAAGTTGGCAACTCCTATATTTTGCCTCAAAACTATCCAAAAACTCCTATATTTGTTGTGAAAATATTACTATATTCCAACTGTATTTTGGAGAAGACCTGGTTGACAACCTGGTAATATCCCTTCATAAATGAAAAAAGTAATAATCATGCCACTAACCATGAATACTCTACATGGTCCGGTGTATCAGCTAGACACTCCACAAAGACTGCCTCACCCTCCTTGTGAAACTGTGACTCAGGTGAATACTTGAATCCAAAATGTCGCTTGCCAGGCTGAAAGGTAATACACAAAAGGTGGTAATGAAAGACACACAAATGGACATAATTGCACAAAAAAAAAAAAAACAAAAAAAAACAAACAATCTAATTACAACAACAAAAGGACAGACAAAAACATAAAGCCACACAAAGAACACACTCTGAAATACACAAACACTATGGACAAACAATCATACAAGAAGAGAAGTAATGCAGGACATCTCGCTCATCTATTTAAGTACCTGATAGCATGACATCAGCTTGGTATGTACTGGTAAGTTTGTAATTTACTTGTTATTAAGATGTGAGCTTGATATGTACTGGTCATTAAGATGTTAGCTTATTATGCAGCTGTCATTGAGATATAAGCTTGATATGTTCTGGTTGTTAAGATATAAGCTTGATGTGTTCTGGTTGTTGAGATATGGACTTGATGTGTTCTGGTTGTTAAGATATAAGCTTGATATGTTCTGGTCATTGAGATATAAGCTTGATATCTTCTGGTCATTGAGATATAAGCTAGATATGTACTGGTCATTGAGATATAAGCTTGATATGTTCTGGTTGTTAAGATATAAGCTTGATGTGTTCTGGTTGTTGAGATATGGACTTGATGTGTTCTGGTTGTTAAGATATAAGCTTGATATCTTCTGGTCATTGAGATATAAACTTGATATGTTCTGGTTATTGAGATATAAGCTTGATATGTACTGGTCATTGAGATATAAGCTTGATAAGTTCTGGTTATTGAGATATAAGCTTGATATGTTCTGGTCATTGAGATATAAGCTTGATATCTTCTGGTCATTGAGATATAAACTTGATATGTTCTGGTTATTGAGATATAAGCTTGATCTGTTCTGGTTATTGAGATATAAGCTTGATCTGTTCTGGTTATTGAGATATAAGCTTGATCTGTTCTGGTTATTGAGATATAAGCTTGATCTGTTCTGGTTATTGAGATATAAGCTTGATATGTTCTGGTTATTGAGATATAAACTTGATATGTTCTTGTCAATGAGATATAAGCTTGATATGTACTGGTCATTGAGATATAAGCTTGATATGTACTGTTCATTGAGATATAAGCTTGATATGTTCTGGTCATTGAGATATAAGCTTGATAAGTTCTGGTTATTGAGATATAAGCTTGATATGTACTGGTTATTGAGATATAAGCTTGATATGCACTGGTCAATGAGATATAAGCTTGATATGTACTGGTCATTGAGATATAAGCTTGATATGTTCTGGTTATTGAGATATAAGCTTGATCTGTTCTGGTTATTGAGATATAAGCTTGATATGTTCTGGTTATTGAGATATAAGCTTGATATGTTCTGGTTATTGAGATATAAGCTTGATCTGTTCTGGTTATTGAGATATAAGCTTGATATGTTCTGGTTATTGAGATATAAGCTAGATATGTACTGGTCATTGAGATATAAACTTGATATGTTCTGGTTATTGAGATATAAGCTTGATATGTTCTGGTCATTGAGATATAAGCTTGATATGTACTGGTCATTGAGATATAAGCTTGATATGTACTGGTCATTGAGATATAAGCTTGATATGTACTGGTCATTGAGATATAAGCTTGATATGTTCTGGTCATTGAGATATAAGCTTGATATGTACTGGTCATTGAGATATAAACTTGATATGTTCTGGTTGTTGAGATATAAGCTTGATCTGTACTGGTCATTGAGATATAAGCTTGATATGTTCTGGTCATTGAGATATAAGCTTGATATGTTCTGGTCATTGAGATATAAACTTGATATGTTCTGGTCATTGAGATATAAACTTAATATGTTCTGGTTATTGAGATATAAACTAGATATGTTCTGGTTATTGAGATATAAGCTTGATATGTTCTGGTCATTGAGATATAAACTTGATATGTACTGGTCATTGAGATATAAGCTTGATATGTACTGGTCATTGAGATATAAGCTTGATATGTTCTGGTTGTTAAGATATAAGCTTGATGTATTCTGGTTGTTGAGATATGGGCTTGATGTGTTCTGGTTGTTAAGATATGGGCTTGATGTGTTCTGGTTGTTAAGGTATGGGCTTAATGTATTCTGATTATTGAGATATAGCTTGATATGTTCTGGTTGTTAAGATATAAGGTTGATGTATTCTGGTTGTTAAGATATAAGCTTAATCTATTCTCGTTGTTAAGATATAAGCTTGAAGTATTCTGTTTTTGAGATATAAGATTGATATGTTCTGGTTGTTAAGATATAAGCTTGATGTATTATGGTTGTTAAGATATAAGCTTAATCTATTCTGGTTGTTAAGGTATGGGCTAAATGTATTCTGATTATTGAGATATAGCTTGATATGTTCTGGTTGTTAAGATATAAGCTTGATGTATTATGGTTGTTAAGATATAAGCTTAATCTATTCTGGTTGTTAAGATATGAGCTTGATGTATTCTGGTAGTTAAGATATAAGCTTGATGTATTCTGTTTTTGAGATTTAAGATTGATATGTTCTGGTTGTTAAGATATAAGCTTGACGTATTCTGGTTGTTAAGATATAAGCTTGATGCATTCTGGTTGTTAAGATATGGGCTTGATGTATTCTGGTTGTTAAGATATAAGTTTGATGTATTCTGGTTGTTGAGATATAAACTTAATGTGTTCTCGTTGTTGAGATTTAAGCTTAATATGTTCTGGTTGTTGAGATATAAGCTTAATGTATTCTGGTTGTTAAGATATAAGCTTGATTTATTCTGGTTGTTAAGATATAAGTTTGATGTATTCTGGTTGTTAAGATATGGGCTTGATGTGTTCTGGTTGTTAAGATATGGGCTTGATGTGTTCTGGTTGTTTAGATATGAACTTGTTATATGCTGATTATTGAGACATAAGCAAAACTTGAACCTGAGCATTTTGGCGCTGCCAAAACCAATGTTTTATTTCTTGAATAGTTCACCCTATTTTTTTTAAAAGTAAAATCACATGCCCACACACACGCACGCACACACACGCACACACCCACCTATACTGGCACATTTCAGAATACGTCTTTTGGGACCTAAGCATCAAGGTCCATGCTAAAGGATGACAGGTTTATATAATAAAATGAATTTTAGTCTTTACAATTATGCCTTTAAATGTCTTGTAACTTTAAATTTCCAGTATTAGTTTATTTAAGGTCTTTTCTTGAATCAGCACAGACATACACTTTTGTGCGCGCACACACACAACTGAACTGGGAAAAAACTGCAAATGCGGGCAAACCTGTGGACTTGTGCATGTTTCTCCAGTAAACCCGCTTGGACAGTAACAGGACTTGGTTGCCTTGGTAACAACACAGGTGCCACCATTGTGGCAATAGTCAGAGCAGGTATCTGAGAAACAGCTAAAATACAATCAACTTCATATTATTATTATTATTTATCAAACAATTATAATCAAATCATTAAATAAAAAAAGCTAATAAAACAAATATAAGAAAACAGAGAAGAACCAACAAATTAAATTAATACATAAAACAAAAACAATTATTCTTTTAAAATAACATCAATTACTAAATTATCTATTTATATTGTCAAGTACAAGAAATCAAAATTATCTGCTGGCAACAACAATCCTTGCAAACGATTCATAATAAAATACTAACAACAGTTAAATTATTTTTATCAACTAAAATAGTTATTTTTTCATGTATCTTTTAAAAATATATAGACAAATCATGAATATTTGATTATAACAGAAAATGTACCTGATAAAGACGAGGTAAAGCAAAGAACTATTGATAAATTATGAATACTGTAATAACTATCCAGGTATAACAAAAAGTTGTTTCTTTTATTTTTTGTCTAGAAGCGTTTATGTATTGCGTCTCGTGATTGACTGTTTTTGACGGTTGCGTGCATTGTACATGTACCGCCTTTAGGCGTTTTTGATAAATGCTCCTGGCGTGAAACTGATTGTCTTCATCGCTAAAAAGAAACCGCTGTTTATTTGTCACTTGTCCGACCGCAGATTTATAACCTGTCCGGGACTTATTTAATGATCAATAACCAGTGGCCCGAAATTGCATTTTGACTTGTTCAGGACATCGGGCTACCGTATTTTTTCAGTCCTGCCTTCCATATAAAAAGAAAACCATTGTTACATAAAAAATCAGAACTGTTTGATGCTTTCAAAAACAACAACATTTTTACAAATCATTGCTTATGTTTTGGAAACATGATTCTAATAATGCCATGGCTTTGTGTAAAGCCATCTTTCGTTTTAACAGTGTTTGGATAAATAAGAATACAAGAGATATTGCTTACAGCTTTTCATAATAGTCCATTACACAGGTCTTTCTCCTGGGGCAAGAACATGCTGAAACAAACAACAACAATATTTCAACCGTTTCCTTTCAGAAGTAGATGGACAAAAAACGGCTATGAAGTTGTGACTGCAGTAGGACATATACTTGGAACTCCTTGGACATTTTATCGTATAAACACCGGATGCATGAGCATAAATCTACAATTATTTTATGGTTATTGGGTTTATCGTCCCACCAACAGTATTTCAGTTATCTAGAAACAGTGTCCACTTGAAACAGATATAGTGCTGCCTCCACTGTGCAAAGCATGTCGTGAACACTTACTATGATACTAAACCAGTCACATTATTCTGACACAGGGCCAACCAGTCGTGGAACTACCCTTTTTTGCTTGTGCGTTAGGAAGGGAGCTATATTACTACCATTTTAACGACTTTGGTATGTCGCGGCCCATGATCGAACCCGGGGCCTCGCGCACCTGGAGCCGACGCTCTACCGATTGCGCTACTCTATTATGGTATTTAGTCTTTGCGTACTATTTGAATATGTCACTTAAAGTTTGGAAAGAGCTAGTCTATAGATATATAATGGTATTTTTACCACTAAAAGTTGATTTGTACCTTTACATGCCTTTAGAGAAGTATACAGACTAACAAAAACTGTTAATTATTACTTTGGTAAGCAATAGTCTATTAATAAATGAAACCATCTCTTTTACCACATCAATATTTAAACTTCACAAGTAGTTGCATGCTCTTTCTACATAAAATAAACTCTATTAAAACAAAAACAACTACAAACACACCCAAATAGCACATTTAGTTATGATTTTTTTCTTGCTGTTTTTTATTACATCCATCAACACAATTAGGGCCATATTGGCAATGTCCATCTAATTATTGATGGTGGAAAACCCCAGACTAAGGCCTTGGTAGAAACACTGATGCGCAGCAGGTTTATTCAAATCAGGCATGAAGCATCACGACCTTGTTAGTATTCACCTCATACAACAAAAAAATGGCTGACACGATTTGTGGCAGTAATGACAGTGTACACAGTATGCCTCGTTTAAGGCTGGCAAACACGGTATTTTTTAATGTGTGGAACTCTATCCCAAAGGTTTTTACATGCAGAAAACAGATCGGCATATTTACTGTCTGATTCAGTGCAGATATAAACTTCAAATATATACTTCATTTATATCCCAGATAGCAATATATAAAGGACCTATGTGGGTCCCATATGGTTCTCCACATGAACCCCATATGGGCTACCAACATGGGACCTATATAGAAAGTGCAACCTGGATTGGCCTGGGTCCCATATGGGCAGCTAAGATAGATCCAACATGGGCTCCTCAAAAGTTCCATCTGGGCAGCCCAGTTAGTTTTAATATGGGCCCCACAATGGGCCCCACAATGGCCCCCTACTCTTTCTATGTGATTTCTTTAAAAGAGTTATATACTTAACGACAGCCATTCGTTGTCTGTTGCAGATATATCAGCAGCTAGAATTTAAATGGTGTATTTTATGTGTCAAATTATAATTGTGGTATTAAATATTCATTGATGTAATAACTATGCATATGTGAATTTATCCTACCCCAAAAATGACATGCAGTTGCAACATGGAGCACATATGTCAATCAAAGCATATGTTGATAAAACATTTATTTTCTGATTGCCAACAAAGTTTGAATGCATTCAGAATGGTAAGCAAATTGAAAGTATGATTTTAAAAAAGTTTGTTGATGCTCAACATACTTGTAATTTACGGTCAAAATACTAAATCAAACGTTTTCACTTGACAAAGTAAAAACCATTCTGTTGCATTATTTACACTTGTCTTTCACTTTACATAATGCTACTGATATCTATAACGATGTCTCACAACAAAATCGGTAAAATCTTACTTGTAACAAAACATTTCAATCTTCCATGTAACAAAAACATTTCATTCTTCCTTGAAACAAAAACACTTCAATCTTCCTTGAAACAAAAACATTGAAATGTTCCATGTAACAAAAACATTTTAATTTGCCTTGATACAAAAATATTTCAATCTGCCTTGTAACATAAACATTTGAATCTTCCATGTAACAAAAACATTTCATTCTTTCTTAAAACAAAAACACTTCAATCTTCCTTGAAACAAAAACATTGAAATGTTCCATGTAACAAAAACATTTTAATTTGCCTTGAAATATTTCAATCTGCCTTGTAACATAAACATTTAAATCTTCCATGTAACAAAAACTTTAAAATCATAAACCAACTTGGTCTTATTGATTTACACATGATGTATATTCACGCATGGGCAGTTTGGCGCTATACTCAGATGTTGAGCTAAATGTTTAATAAGCTTAAAATCATCGCATCCTTTGTTTCTATCGACTTAAGGCCACCAAAATCGTTTGAAGGAAATCATGTTCACATAAAATTTTGTTAACATAGGTAGTAGTGATTCACTTTTCAGTGCGGTTCAACAAACTTTGCAAATGTGACCAACTGTGTACCAGTCACTTTTATATACCCAAGACTAATATACCCGGTATCTGTTTTAGTCTATTTCTTCTTTATTTGCGGTATCTTCGACAAATTGTCAGGTAATTTGCTGACGACTTATGTAAATGTAACAAGACACATTGCTGGAGGCAGTAGCAAGTTACGCTAATCGTGAAGAGACAACCCCCATTGGGAGTTGTCAAGTCTTATCTACATTTTTGCCTTATGTCCGATCTAGATCTATATTTTCTCTAAGACAGATCAAGTCTGGCTCACTGTGCTAAGATTTAATACTTACAGTCCCTTTCGACAAATCTTATTTTGGCTTCAAACCCAAGCAAGGCAAACGATTCGTCAGTCTTGTATTCCAGTCTCAGAGCGTTTCCGTTAGTTACCAATGTTCTTCTCTTCAGAGACTCGCCACAATAAGGACCTCCGAGTTGTGGGGAATCTAAGTAAATTATGAAATAGTCAAACTTTATATATTTTTAAAAGTATGGTAAAATGGAAGCGTTGATTTATAGTAAAACTTTTAGGATGCATTTTATGTTTACACCCAAACATGTGTAGGGCGGCTTTGTTTTTTGTCTTGTTTTTGAGATACATTGCAGAGATCTAGTTACTGTCATAACATTGACGCCCATTAATAATAAGTGGATAAATATCAAGCTCGAAAAATGGCAGGTCAGACATAAAATCTATTCAATGAAAGTTTTCATCGAAGTTGGACTTGAACCCATATGAAGAGAGGCCGATAAATCAGACGAATTACATATCTGCCACTACAACTACTCAACTACACATTCAACATTAAAATGTCACAGAACATGAGCATACAGTTGAATATGGACATTTCTATAAAGATCAGTGAAATCTGTTTTGTCAAATTGGCTTTTCCAATCTGTTTAGGTGTAAAGCACAAAGTACATAGTTGGCAAACCTTGTTATTGATTTAATTTGATTATTTTAAACTGTGTTTCTGTGCAGAAACTGTCAAAAGAAGGATAGCCGGAGGAGTTACATAGATATCGCTGGGAAGTCCATTGGCTTACCAGAATTATCACCAGCAAAGACCTTCAACGAGTCGAACATGCAGTCAGTCGAATTTTCCATATCGAAATCCGTAAATGTGATTTCAACCACATAATCTTTCTTCTTGGTATCAGTATTTTTCACGACCAGAATGCATTCCTTGTTATTTTCGTATGCAGGTGTGTTATAGATCACTTCACTTTCTTCAAAGTTGTGCAGAAGTTTACTACAATCTACAAAAGAAGAGGGAAAATAATAAGACATATATATGATATATCTTTTTATTGAAACGATTGTGAAAAAGTTTTACTAAACTCTTCTCAATATAAAATATAAAATATATTTTCATCATTGTCATACCCCACACTCATTTCCACTATCATCACCATCATCATCATCATCATCATCATCATCACATTCCCCATTATCATCACCATCACAACCACCATTCTCTCCACTATCAACTTTTAAGCACTTTCTTCACAACCACCATAATCATCACCACCAACATCACCACCATGAACACCACTTTCACCATGACTACCATCATATCCATCACTGCAATCAATTTTATAAAAACACTGTTGCTGTCACAATGAAAACCACCACAATTATCATTATTATTAACACAACATTATCACCACCAAAATCATTATCACCACAACAACCACCATCTCAACCATCACTACCATATCCTCTGGGACATCTCTACCACAATCATCATCACCACTATTACTAACATATAATCACCACCATTACTATCATAATCACCAACAACACCATCATCACCCCCATTATCAACACCACTAACATCATAATGACTAACACCATCAAGATCACCACCCCAACAACAAAAATTACCATCAACATCATCATCACCACCACACAAATCGTCATCATCACCAACATCATCACACCATTCACATCACCGATATCACCACACTCAAAATCATAATCCCCCAGCAGTAGTTTCATCCGTCCATCACGACCACCACCACCACCAGCAATTTTATTATTATCACAAGTATCACAAACATCCTGAACATCACCACCCCACCATTATTATCATCATCATCATCACCATAATCCTCATCACCCCACCACCATCATTACTAAATCATCAGCTTAAATATCACCACTATATTTATCTTAATCATAATCATCATCATCATCATCATCATCATCATCATCATCATCACTATCAAAATCATCACCATTTTCAACATCATAACTATCTTCACCATTTTATAATTGCATCAGACCTACCAGCATGTCCACCAACGGGAGATGGCGGTGTGGGCGGAACCGTCGGAGCTGGGATCTCAGGGATGAATTTGTAGCGGAGCTCAAACCTCTCACCCTCAGCCTGGTGATTCTTGTAGTGAACCAGTATTGTGTTTGCCCTAATATCAATAGGACTGTTGTTAGTGTAGTCACTGCAAGCCTGGGTATTCTCACTCTCTGAAACAATGGTTACTGAAATGTAGCTATAAATAACTCTTAGCCTGCTATGTTTTAAGAACCTATGCTAAATTCTTAATTAATTGGTCGCTACAAACATGGATAATTTGACATACTGATAAAGCAGCAAACAATGGAGATCCATATTTGCTCCCATCAGAATCTCTATTATTAGTCTAAATATGATCAATTTGTGTTCAGTGGCAACTGTTTAAAGAATTAAAAGCATTTTAACGACTAAAATCTAAAATCTATTGAAAATGGCCTTTGTTGTGTAGTCTCCCACCCAATATATGCTGGAAGATCACAGTGGGAAGGGTCATAAGCCAATAAGTGTGTATTTGCAGTATATTGTGGTGTCACAATGGGGAAAGTCATAAAACTATTGTTAGCTGTATTACAGTTTATGGCTCTTCCATTATTCAGCAGGAATAAACTGACGACTCATAACCAAGAGGCAGATCCAGGGCAGGGAGACGGACCTTCATAGAAAGTATGTTTTTACATAAATATTTTAATTTCAATGCGTTTTAAGAAATTTTAGTGTAAATACATGCTAAGTTGTCTTATCTGTAGCATTGGACATAAATGTTACAATAATACTACTGGTGCCAAGAAGATGGGGCGCACCCTTACTAGATCTGCCCATGTAAGTGCAATCCAACCATTTTAAGGACTTCAGACTTGTCTAGCTAAATAGGTCAAGTAATAAACCAACAGAGATGCAGATGTCTTGTATGACAAATAACAATGCCTGCAACATAGTGAGGGCTATAAACAAGAACTGTGCAGATTAAGCCATCTGTTTAATACATGTGCAATTATGTTATGTTTAGCAAGGCCAACGAGCAAAAGAGTGTTGAGATGTAGACTCCACAATGAAGTAGGACTTAAGTGCCTTAAGTGCCAAACTTCGAAAGCTGAAAGTGGCACTTACTTATCAGGGGAAAATCAAAATAAATGCTTGTTCTGAAATTTGTGTTGTGAGATATAAGGGTCAAAGTCTTCTTTCGCCATGTATATCTATTGCCCCTTTCGGACATTATTCACATCATCCTTCACTGATCCTTTCTTTCTTTTCATACTCTATATTTTTCTATCCATTTCCTTTCTTTTCTTCTTTCTCATTGTTTCTCTCTCATTCTTTCAAATATTGCAATTTTATATTCTAACATTCTTTCTTTTCTCTTCTACTAAACTGTTGTCCATCACTTTTCTTTATATGTGTCTTTCTGTCTGTCTTGTTCTATGTTTTTGTCTGTCTTTCCCGACCTCTCTCTCTTTTTCCCTCCTTCACCTCTCTCTCTCTCTCTCTCTCTCTCTCTCTCTGTGCCTCCCCTCCCTCAGTCTCTTCCTCCTTTCCCTCTTCCTCCCTCCCTTTCTCTCATTATCTCCCTCTCTTTCTTTTGCTATCTTTCTTCATCCTTCCCCCACTCTTTCTTCTTCCCTCCCTATCTTACTCCCTTCCCAACTTTCTCTCCAATGTCTCCCTCCCACACCCTCTCTCTCTCTGTCTCGCTACACCCTTTCTCCCTCCCTCTCTTCCGTCCCATTTTCTTTCCCTCCCCTCTCTCTCCCTCATTCCCTCCCCTCTTTATCCCTATCTCCATCCCCCTCTCTCATTCTTAAAAAATACATCTTTAATGGCTCTATCTAGTTCTTTCCAACCAATTTGCAAATATAATATCCAGTCTGCACTTGTTAACACGAACAAGGGACAAACAAATTACTTCGTAATTGCCAAAATTTAAAATGTTTGATGTTAATAGCAATATTTATAATTTTACATTCCAGAGCGGGGAACCTATCAACAAATTTGTATTTTTGTTGGGTTGCCAGTCTCTAAAAATATCGATCGATATATGGCTATGAACTATGTTTCTGTTATTTACACCATTGTCATACTATTGCAACAGTATTCATGAACGTATTCATTCAATTTGTATTGGTATTGTTATTCTAGTTATCGGCATTTCTGCTGGAGGCGTTTGAAAATATCGATCGATACTTTGCAGTGAATTTGTTTATCTGAGAAGCTATTTGTTGAGATACTGTCTACAAACCTCGCTCTCTACAAAGCCCCTCGTAAGTTTTGTCATAACAAGTCGTCATGACAACTTCAGGTGATTGTTAGCGAATGTACAGTGTCTTTTTCGAGGTTAATGAAAACAAGTAGTGACAGCTTTGTATTTAGTTTATAAAGGTTTCTCGCCTATTATCTTTCTTATCTGTGAGACCATCAAAGAGATTACACATTTTTTCCCCTGTTCCCTTTGATCCTCGCCGACTTTCTCCTAATTTTCCGCATAAATTCTGGGCTTGGACTGTGCGACCATCAAAGAGTCAGTTGTTGTTGTTGTTGTACAGCTAAGCGAGGAGGATTATTGCGTGTTCTGCATATTATAACCACGTGGAGTATACCGCGCAAAGCCTTTTTAATGATTTTTTGGAGCATTTTGATTGGTTGAGAGCTTCGTACGCGAGAGTCCGAAAAAAGTGATAACTAATCAGGGAATTAATATTGACCTTTGCTATTCTCACACCGTGTTAATTTTTTTATGCGCTTTGCAAACAAACATGGCGTCACATGGCGTCACGAAGCATGCAGGCATATGTTTAGATGAGGTCAATATTATCAAACCATCAGACTGCTTCAAATTCAAAGGGTATATAATATAACAAGTAAATACTAATGTTGAGGTCGATATGTAGTTTTGACGACCAGGGTAGTGTGATAACAAACTCGTTCGTCCTCGGTCGATATCACACTGTCCAGGTCCGCAAAACTACATATCGACCTCAAAATTAGTATTTATTTGTGTAATATTGTACTAAACGAATTTTACTCACGTGTTGATGGTCCATGATACACCAACAGTGCTTCCTGGTCACATGGGCTGACACCAAACTGAATCATCTTTATTGTCACTTGAATATGCTCACCTGTTGGTGCCTACAATGAAATTTAAAAGTTTAAACAACAACGATTGCAGCGATTTCATCAACATAATTGTAATTTTCAACCTCATCATCGTAGTCATAGTATCTGTCCCAATTTCATGTGTGATTAAAAAAATATTCTTCGCAACTATGGTTTTACAAAATGTTACTGCAAAGTACAGTTTGTAATTAAATTTTTAAGTCATTTGAAACGCTGCATTCTGCAAAATCTGTCACAATTGAAAATGAACTAAATGCATTTAAAATGATTTGATTTGCCACATCAGACATTGCTGCAAATGGTGATCTAAAACTGTGTTGCGTTTTGTAAATTTCGCTGTTAACGGCATTTAAAATTGAAATGTGACTTTAAAACATTGATCACAGTGGAAGGTAAATAGGTTGGGGGAAGAAAACTTGGGGTGCGATGGGTCTATCAGGCTGGGCACAGCCTCGGGCTGCAGTGGTATCAGGAAACGGATGGAAATAGAACGTTACTGACCAATAGCAGTTCAGTGAGACCATGTGCAGCAACCGTGACTCATTGTTTTACAACCTCTTTCCCTATGATGTCTCCGTATATAATTGGAGCGACGCCTATATATGGAATGCTTACTGAAATTTGGACAGGGGAAAGTTTGTTTTGCAGACTTTCATAACCATGATAAAGTAGAGATCATAATTCAGCACATGGTGTTCTGTTTTTTTTAAATTTATTTTTTTTTAAATTTTTTTTTATTTACTTGTTTTTGGATAAACAAAACAGCCGAATACCACCTTTTATTATGTTTCAAAATGTATGTCACAATTTCTTTTAAATTTGTTTTAATAGTTTGCGTCACATTTGATGCTTCTCATCAACGGTTTTCTTGTAAACTTATCAAGTGTTAAGATGTGATCTCATAGCATGATGTTTTCTTTGGTGGGGTCCTCTAAATGTCATTGTCAATATTAATGCAATGTGCAATTTTCAACAGATGTTGTGTTTGCAGAGTGGGTGTTGCAAAATGCGCCCCTTTACAAAATCGTTTTTGTTGCCAGTTCAATAAGCAAATTCTGTATTTGTTAAATTCAAAGTTTACTGGAGAGAAAGATTAGCCAAATGCGTTGGAGTTAAAGTTTAACTTGCAAAATGCAATGAAATGCGACATAAGAATTTGCATAAATATGGTGTTGTAAGATGATTTCCCCCCAAAATGAGTTGTTTCACAAACGGCCCTGTCAAAGATGTATACTTACGTCGATTCTGTAATAACATCCCTGTGCCACTTCTGCTCGGTTAACAATTGAGATATGGGATTCTGGGATTTCATTCCTAAGACATATCAATGATTTCTCATCATTGGCTGGAAAAGGTAAAGAAAACAAACAGACTGTATCTTGATGGCAAAATATGAGGCACAGAGGTTCCATGCTGCTTATAGGTTGTCGGTGTAATCGGAACATAACAAAATGTAAATAACTTTTCTTGCCAAATTTAAAAGGTGTGTAAAAGGAATGTTTTCCTGGGCCAGGGGTCAGGGCATCAACATCAAAACTGCAGCATCCACATCCACCGTCACTAGCAACTATCACCTGCAACAGATATACCACCAGCCAGCACTACTACATTCACCACAACTACCACTGCAGCCATCACCTCTATCACCATTAACACTGCAACCACTACAATTACCACCGCCACAACTACTATCACCTCAACTACTAGCACCACTACATCCACCACAACTACTACTGCAGCCAACACCTCTATCACCACCATTAACACTATAGCTAGTACAACGACCATCACCACCACAGCTAATACTACCACAACTACTAGCACCACTACATCCACCACAACTACCACAGCAGCCACCACCTCTATCCCCACCATTAACACTACAGATAGTACAACGACGACCACAACTACTACTACCACAACTACCAGCACTACTACATCCACCACAACTACCACTGCAGCCACTACAATTACCACCACCACAACTATGACCAACACAACTACCACTATTATAACTACCACTGCATCAACCACTCCTATAACCACTGTTAACACTGCAACCTCACTAACGATAACCACCAGAACTACCAACACCACCAGCACAACAATTACTACCAGCGCAACAACAACCAACACTACCACTATAGTCGCCACTTCTACTACGACCATCACTGCAGCCATCACTACCACAACCATTACAACTTCCACTATTTGCACTACCACTGCTACAACTAGCACCACTACCACAGCCATTACAACAACCACCTCTAACATGCAAGTACCACCACCACAATTATTATCCCCCTACCACCACTGCATTAGTGACATTTTCACCACGTAATCATCATCACCAACAACAGCACTACCATTTCCATTACAACATTATTACAACAAACTGCCAAAAAAAACACCCACAACATGGAAACCCTTATAGATAGTTTCCATATCAGTGAAGATCCCTTATCTTGGCAGCCATCTTTGATGGTAACTTCAAGGAATTTTCAGGTGAATTGTATAGAAGCGTAAATTTTATTTTCAAGTAATTTCTTCATTTGCGGCGAAACAATTAAAAGCTTTACAATTGGAAAGCTCTTGAAATTCATATTTTTAGAATGCAATATTTTTAAAATTGATAAATGTACATAGACTTTATACACATAAATAAATAAATAATAATTGGGCCATACTTTAACAAAATGAACAGCGTATCTTTTTTGGTTGTATTTTTTTACCTTTTAAACTATCATAATATAGACTTGATATTAAAAAATAATTCACAAAAGCTGCTAAATTTGATATAAAATTCAGTTAAATGAACTGAAAAATAAAAACACAGTGGTGAGTTTAATATAGCACATATTTCCAGATTTCGGCCTGCATTAGCTTCTGCCTTCAAAGATGACTGCCTTAAAATGTCGAATCAGTGTCTATGACATCTCATGGAAACTATCTACTAACCCTTATTAGAGAGCACCTGTCAATCAAGTTTGACTTACTATCGTGTTGCGTCACCCTGATCTTAAACCCTTCATCTTCGTATGACTCGTCTGTGACAAACCGGATGACGAGGTGGTTTGTCTTGGATAAATACTCAAAGTTATCCCAGCCACAAAACCGTACAATCTGCGGAAAATCGGCACCATCACGGACCTCCAGGTAATCCCACCTGAATTGAAATCAGCGACAAAAATATGCCAAGTTAATAACTGGTTATATATTTAGATCATAAGAGATCTCCAAACGGTACTCAATAGCAAAAATATTGTCTTAAAAAGAGACAGCCATAATACTAATTTTAGAAGACAAAAGATGGAGAACTTTTTAAAATCTTACACGTTTACACTAAAGTACACAACTGATCCGTTGTGTTAATATTCAAACTCTGTATATTTTCTATTACACTTGCTTTACGTAAGACTTGCTCAAGTCATAGATTTCAATCCGCAATATCTTCATTATGTATTTAGCTACATGTCTGCATTTTTGCATAAAACTTTAACCTGGCTACTTTGAGCTTAAAATTACGTTAAAAGGTCATAAATAAACTCATTTTTGTTGGTATGAAAATTGTAACTTGGTCTTAATTCATGTCTTAGGCTTAAGAATGGTTGGTAAATACGGGCCCTAATCTGGTCCAAGTGACACAAACAAATGCTCAAATTAGTACATTCATTTTATATACACGTAAGATCTAGGATGTGAGACATCCAAGGCGCCGTAGAAACCATGCGCTTTAAATAAGAAGATGAACATCCTGGGAACTTGGTACTCTTTTACACTGTTGATTAATTAGATAAATATTAGACAGTAACGAATTATAACTCTGATAGAAAGGAGAGTATTTGCTACTTTGTTTTCCTTGTTCTGTGCTACGTCTGTATTTACAAGCTGCGCTGAAAAGATCGATGTATTCGGTTTCTTTTGTTAAACAAACAGCAGCGAACTCATATAAATCTCAGTTACAGTTACTGTTTTATAATTGCAATAGGTAAATAAGAAAAGGTCCTAACA
Source organism: Sinonovacula constricta (assembly GCA_007844125.1). Taxonomy (NCBI): domain Eukaryota; kingdom Metazoa; phylum Mollusca; class Bivalvia; order Cardiida; family Solecurtidae; genus Sinonovacula; species Sinonovacula constricta. The sequence continues at coordinate 56,066,509 of CM017561.1, forward strand.
AAATTTTCACAGATATTTAAACTTTATCTACCAGTAGACAAAGGCAAACAAGGTAAATGTAAATGTGACAAAAACACAGAGACGAGACACAACACACATAAAGAAAAGGGCCGACTGGGGTGCTTAAACCTGGTATGTGGAGCGCTCCAACCTCGCACTTCCTGAAGGTTTTTCTAGCAAACAAACAGTGTAAAAAACAATATCATGTCAAAGTGAAACAACTAACAGTAACCACCTGCATCGGGAGTTAAAACAGATACAATGAACTTATGTACATACATAATAACTAGTAATAAAATAAACTATGAACATATGTTCTGTAGATAAAAGCCTCGGCAACGTAAAAATAAAAATTTCAAACGAGAGATTAGTTTAAAAATAAAAGAGCCCAAGCGCTGATATATTACCAGAACAAAGCAGCCCAAGCGCTGATATATTTTAAGTACATATAAAACAGCCCAAGCGCTGAAATATAAGATCAATTTTAATATGGAATATAATCCATGACATCATGTGCCAAAAGTGTCAAAAGTGAAATGTAAAAAACAGGAAAGAAAACATCGAAACTTGGAAAACAACCTACCAACAAAATAAAATGCAGTATTGTTAAAGCTAATAAGTTAAAAAAACAGTTCATAAAAAGCCGAGGATTTATCCGCAGTTGGCATATTATAACACATTATTGTTGCAAGCTATAATGTTAAGAACGGAATATTCAGCACTCAGATGACAGCTCACTACAGTACGATGCCTGTAAAACTTCAATTTGTGGCGGCTTCAAATTTAAATCATCCTATCTTAATTTACCCAGCGCAGCAGACACGCAGCTGCATTGTTTATTTTTTGTGCGAACTACATTTTTGGCTTTCTTCTTCCGACTTTCGGCGAACAAAACGATCGTAATTTCAGTAAGTATCATTGCTCCAGATAAACCTAAGGGATGTTTGTCCCGAGGACGGAATTACCCGAGGAGTTCCGATTGATTCTATCGCACCCGACCCCATAAATTGGCGCCAATGTTCCTAATATTCGGATGGAAAAGTACAAATGCCATCACCATAGACACACAGCAGCTCAAAGTGGCAGCACTGATGCGCAGGAGTAACACTAGATAGTAATAACACAAGATAGAAGGACGGTACATCATGTTACCTTACAATATATTGAAAATAGTCTTGTTAGTTTTTTTCTTAATAAAACAAACTAGAGGAGAAAGATTTAAAGAAAAACAGGCATGCATATTTTCTTAACTTACACACATCCGTCGCTCCTTTCTACAGAGAAGTATTGGGACGTCAGGAGAATCACGTGACCCTCGTGTGCATTGACGGTCCAGAAGCAGTCGAGGTTCTTCCTAAAACATGTTTTGTATTAATTTAATATTATTTTAATATTAAAGCGATTTTGTCACAGTTATTCATATTTTGTTCAAAACAACATTATTTGTTGATTTACAGCAAATAATGGTTAACAAATTTCCTCTGACCACTCGATTATATATGAACATGTTGACCTTAAAGGTGGTATCCGACAGTTTGGAACAGTTTGTTTCTCAAATAATCAAAATAAGTCATTATTACCTGAAAAGATCGTCCAAAATGCTGTTCACTGATGCTCTAGATCTGTGTGACAAGTGAAACATTAATCCACACTTTTCATTGAAAACACGTATTTCATATTTGAGTTGTTGCAGGGTCAGCTATTTTTGAACAAAGATAACCCAGCGACCACTTACTTTTGACATCACTTTATATCGTTATTCGGCTAATCCGCTCTGACGTCGATTTCTACTTTTAGCAGAAATCACTATCGTGCTTATTTATAGATTTGGACAGAATGGCTACTAAGAATGATTTTTTGTCGCGATTTGTACAGTTTAAAGATGTAAAAGTAAGTAGTGTTCTTAAAATCGTTCTTACTTTGACTAATGTATGAATTATTCTGAAATTATGCCCATATTCTTCAAAACAATGGTTTGATATATTGTTCCGTATATTTGATAGGCAAATTGTAGGTTACTACCTATAAGCGACTTGGTCATCGTTAGTCTTCGTTAGTCTTATTTGCAGATTTATTGTAATTGTGTTAAAAACAAGCCTTGTTTACAACGAAGAATAAGGGAATACAAAATTATCTCTAATTACAGGAGTATATGTGCACACACCGTTCTTCGAAGTATTCATTTGTCTTAAGGCAAGCTAAATTAAGAAGAGTCTCAACTATTTTCAACTATTTTAACAGTTTTAAACTCAGCAACTTAATATATTACCGCAAGCGCAATACGCCATGTGTGTATGTCAGTCAAAATCAAAATGCTGCGCCGCTCGATATCAACGCATGTGAAGGACGGATCGTTTAGTTCTGTGTAAAAATGTGTGCCCAAATCACTTTAAAGATGGTAATCAACAATGTGGACCATTCTTTCCTCACATAGAACAGAAAAAAGTGTAATTTAAGCAGAAACTGCGATGTGCTGTTTCTTGGTGCCCTACATACATGTGAAAAGCTAAGCATGACAACTAGATAGTCACTACAAAAGTGATCACATTTCCATTCTGAGCCACACTGCGCAGTTAGAAACCACGTGACCACTTACTTTGAAGATCGCGATACATCATCATCCGCTCTGATGTCGATATCTAATTTTAGCACAAATTCCCATCCGGCTTATTAACAGATCTGGACAGAATGCACATAAAAAGTCGTTATCCGAAAGTTTATCTACATCAAACGCATGTAAAATTATTTTTTCCACGGTTTCTGGGAATGTATGCATAGTTTATGCATAAATTCAAACATTTCTGAAGATATAAAGCGAGCTCAAAAGTATTTTATCTCGTGGGTTTCCTAGTATAAAAATACATATCTCTGCAGCGTGGCTCAGATAGGAAATACCAGTTTGCAATGACGAGTGGGTATTAGGCTTCACTGTTCACACGGATCTCGGGCATCAATGAATAGCGTTTTACAGGACCTTTTCAGGTAACAAATATGTACTTTTTTGGTTTTTGATGTAGTCCACCTTTAATGCGATTTCTTCACACGCTGTCTTGTCTTACACTTGAGTAAGTTTTACAAATCATTATTACTTAAACTAGAGTGTACGCAGTGAGTATGTCCAAATTTCCCGAAAGAGTGATAAAATGTTGTTAAATGTATTATACATAAGCCACCTGTCGGATACCATCTTTAAATTTGGATCAATACCTAAAGTAGAATAAACAATATTTAGTGTAACTGTTAGTAGAAATGAAATTTATTTATTACTTGTAGAATTTAGTTTCGTTTACGCTTTCCATGTCCGGTACAATTTCGAAAGGGTCCGGGCTGGGGTCTATGTCTGCTTGACAGATGCCACCGACAGCTGAAATTTTACATCATAAAACATAACATACTGACTCATAATAAAATTATAAAGTTACCGACGGTGATATACAAAGCAATATTACTAGTAAATATTTTGATAAGGTCAATATACTGTTTGACCCGAATATATAACAAAAACAGACCCATATTTCGTTCATTGTAAAGTTGTCTGGACCACGGCATCGTGACATTGAACTAAATGAAAAACACAAGTATTGCTTTATTTAAGGACAATCGAGGGCGAAACGGCTTGCTTAGTTATATAATCAAAGTAAATACTGAAAAAAATCTTTTTATCATTTATCTCAAACAGATTTATTTTTTGAACATTTTTAATTCACGATAAACATGAAATATTTCATTAAGATTAACAAGGAAAATATACCACCACTCATGGCAATACTTGTCCATATTTTATGCCAATAAATCGCCATTTATTAATATCAAAACATTAAATACACAACGTTAACCAGGCTTATTGTCCACAATGATAATTATGCGAAGAGCATCGTTTCTTTCCCGTTTGTACATAGCCTTTCATCTTGTCAGAATTGAGTAACATCATACGTGCAATTTAAACGCGATTAACAATAAATACAATTGAATATAGACATGAATACTATATTAACGTATAGTTTACTGCTTCAAAGTTGAGAAAAACACAATGAAAATAGAAATAAGGACTGTGGATGACCTACTTGTACAATGTACCATCTGTAAATCTGTACTATCTGTACATGTAACCAATACTTTTCAGTGATCTTAAAAAGTAATAATTATTGGTATTGACTGACCATGTATGTACTTCTGAGATTAATATGCTACGATTGCTTTTCAAACCATGCGAGAAATTACAGGTACATAGGCTCAGTTGGGTTCAACAACCTGTTCGTCTGTTCGAGCTACAGGTTGTTCTAGCGACCCCGTGGTAAAGTATATAGAACAAAGAAGGAAAAATGCAGGGACCGACAGTTCTGTTCGACCGATCCAGTAAGTCTAAAGAAGCGGTGTTCTAGCAACAAAAGTTTAACTGTACTCAACATTATGTTAACTAAGGGTGTGCTATTTTGTAGGGTCTAATGAATAGTTAACATTTTATACAATAACTTTAATTACAATAATAACAGTGTACCTTTTTATTCATGATTTATACTGGAAGAAAAAGAAGAAAAAACGATAAAACACCATCTTCCATACCTCTTTTCGAAACTCCGTTCTGCTTTTCATTCCGTGGGATAACGAGACAATTTGTTATCAATAGTAATCCGCAAAATACCAGAGAAGCAGCAAGCGGCCGATATTCCGTCCCCATGTTTGGCTTCTCTAATACCATGTGTGACTTCAAGATGGCATTATAAATGCGCGCTAAGTTTGTGAGGGTCTAGCCTAAGCGGATGTTGTCGCAACGGAAACTCTTATCATGAAGTGTTCATGGAGCTATACTTGTGAGGAAAAGAACCTAATTAGATACATTTGTTTAAGTATTCTGAAACGGGAAGATTTATTTTTTATCTACTTGCATAATAACGAGCTAAAAGCTACACCATCATCACCCTCGTCAGCAACAACAGCAGCAACAATACCAAGATACGCATACTTATTATATATTACAAAAGAGATACACATGTATTATATATTCTTTTCGATGATGGTGAATTTAAGAAAGTATATATACAACACAAAGGTTTAAGAACAGTTTATGCATTTTTACATTAACAATGATCCTGATATCTTGTTGTTTTATCATTTGTGTCTTGCTGCCTTATAAGTTTTATCAAGATCGATAGCCTAACAATCGGGGGTCTTGCAGCCATGTACTGGTTAATAGCTTTAGTCTGACACTAGGGTGTCTTGAAGCCTTGTACAGTGTAACTAATATCTTTAGTCTATCAAGACAATGGCTTGCTGCCTTGTTCAGTGTTGCCGATATCTATAGTCTTAAAATAGGGTGTCTTGGAGCCTTGTTCAGTGTTACCGATATCTATAGTCTGACAATAGGGTTGCTTGCAGCCTTGTTCAGTGTTACCGATGTATGTATTCTTACAATGGGGTATCTTGCAGCCTTGTTCAGTGTTACCGATATATATATAGTCATACAATTGTGTTGCTTGCAGCCTTGTTCAGTGTTACCGATATCTATAGTCTTACAATGGGGTATCTTGAAGCCTTGTTCAGTGTTACCGATGTATATTGTCTTACAATAGGGTGTCTTGTAGCCTTGTTCGATGTTAACGGTATCTATAGTCTTACAATGGGGTGTCTTGCAGCCCCGTTAATGTTACCGATATGGGGTATCTTGCAGCCTTGTTCAATAAAACCGATATCTATAGTCTAACAATAGGTTGATTGCAGCCTTGTTCAGTATTACCGATATCCGTAATCTTGCTATGTGTTGTCTTGCAGCCTTGCTCAGCATAACCAATATATGTAGTCTCACAATAGGCTTGTTTGAAGCCTTTTTAAGACTTATACCGTGTTTTCGGGGTTTACAAAAAGGTCGCAGCCCTAATTAGGGTTGTTTAAAGTTTGCAACGCGATGCGTTAATATATAACCAGAAAACGAATATACCACCACTGGACGGTAATTGACATCCAGCCTCGTAGCGTCTTCCAGACTAAAGGTAGTATCAGACAATTGAACCAAATCACAACATTGCAAACATGAAATGATTTACTTATATGGCTTACTACACGATTCATACATTTAAGTGAATGTAGGGTTAAAATCGACAAGTTTAAAATTGCTTTAAATATGCATTTATGGCCACTGAGTGTCATGAATTGTTCCGTTGTTTGTTAAAGGTCGTATCCAACAGTTTACCTATATCAAGTACAGATTATAAGTTAATAAATAAATGATTTGATATTAGCAAATACTACTGCCCTCGAACAAATAACAGGATCTATATCAAATCACTTTTTTGTTGACAATTTTATTAAATAACTATATGTACTTATAATTTTTCACATTTAATACTTAGTTTTTTACATTAATTCAAGTCAGAAAATGCTTGTGTTTATGTGAAATCTACACGTTGTAAATTTATAACATATTCTGTTAAACACTACCAATTCATGTTTGAAAACTGAGAATATTTTGTTTCATAAATTTGTGCAACTTGTCGGCATAGACCGACTACACATAGGCCGAGTTAAAAGAAAATGGCTGCCATTTCCCAGAGCTTCTTGCTGAAATCTATATCATTTTCTGGCCCTGCTTTATTAGCCAATCAAATCACTTCAAATGCGGGCTTCATATCAATAACACCTTTTGGCCCCAAAAATGTGAAATTAATAATGGCACCGTTTTTAAGCAGGCCGTCGTGTTATTGACCGTGGCAGGTGTTTTTATAGGACTAATAATATATAGTTATTTCATATAGCAACTTAATACACTTGTTCTGGGGAAGGTGAATATAATTGCTGAAAAAAACTTACACTTTAATATAAGTAAAAGATGTTTATAACTTTCCCTCAATTGTCAGACAGTACAAATCGTTAAAACATGTTGCTTTAAATATCCATTATTTCCAAATCTATCAATAAGCACGAGAGACATCTCCGCTAAAATTAGATATCGACGTCAGAGTGGATTACCCGGAAGACATACAACGTGATCTATTAAGTTGCCACGTAGTTTTCTAGTTTTAAAAAAAGCTTTCTCTGCAGCGTGGCTCAGACGGGAAATACGCGTTAGAACTTCCGAGTTGTGATTTATGCTTCGCTGTTCATACAGATCTAGAGCATCAATAGATCGAATATGGCCAGACCTTTTCAGTTAAAATTATTTGGATATCCGAGAGATATTCTTTGGTCCAATCTGTCAGATATCACCTTTAAATGAGCTATTTTGTGAATACAAAGATATGGCTCACAAAAACTCTTACAAATTAAAGACATCAACAAGCCGCCTTTAACAATATTTTGCAAGGTATCCTATAGGTGTTGCCTTTTTGCTGTTTTTTTTTCTCTATCAAATGCCAGAAAGCACCTTTAAAGGTGGTCCCCGACAGTTTGTAGCAAATAAAATTCACAAACCATAACCACTATTTGGGGAATTTGGGCATAGTTTTTGCATTAACACGTGTATTAATCTAAATAAAGACGATTTTAAATACGACCTCAATTTTTAAATAATACAAATCATTAAAAAATCGCTCTAAATGTTAATTCTCCTTTCCACATATCTATATAAGCATTGCTACAACCCATAAATACGATTAAAATGTTGAATTAAAATTCGTTATGTTAGAGAAAAACGTAGGCGTACATGCAAAAATGAACACTGATACATATAGTAAGAAATAATTACTTTTAAGACTGACATATTTTACTTTTTCGCCTAGTCTCCGTTAAGGTTATCCTGTATATCAGTTTAATGACCTTGACATTGTGGGAATATGTTGCTTTCACATATATATTTCTATCTTCTTTGGTTTATTTTTGCTATAAGTGTCCGTTTTCCGACGTGTAAATAGCGCAAAAATACATTATCTGTCGATGTGATAATGTGCTGATGAATATGCCGATTTACTTAAAATTAAAATCATATTTATGTGATCAGCAACACCAATGAATGCAGCAATAGTGTTTTTAGCACTTTTAAAACAAGTTTACTTCAAAACGGGTTATTTCATAAGTGGTTGGACGTTACAACCCGTTTGAAACAAAATCCCGTTTTGAAGATATTACTTGAAGATGGGTTTTTGTTTCAAAATGGCTTGTCACAAAGCATGATGTAGATTTCCGCTAAAATAGATACCAACGTCAGAGCGAATTACCCGGATGATGTTATATCACAAAAGTGTGTGGTCACGTGGCCTTAGTTAAAATAGTTAACTGTGCAGCGTGGCTCAGATAGGTAATACTTGTTTGGAATTACGAGTTTAGTGTAATGCTCCACTTTTCCCATATATGTTGAACATCCATAAACACCATTTCGCGGAACCCATTTTGGTAACAATGACTTATTTGTTTTTTTGAGAAAATTTGTTGGTCGAAAGTGTCGGATACAACCTTTACAAGAACTATTATGCGTTAACACAGGTATGGTTCACAAAATCTCTTACACATTTAGGTCATCAACAAGCCGCATTTAGCAAGATTTTGCAAGTTATCCAAAATGTTAATGCCTACATTGTTGTTTTATTTTCTGTCACTTGCCAGAAACAACATTTAATGATTTATCTATGTCCCGGTTAAGAGTCACTCAATGAATCGCTTTATGTACACATCTAGTGTTTAGTCTATAAGTGTTCTTCTTTTCACGAACCGATATCTATTCCAAATACAGACGATTTTGCTCGGCGGTGAAGTCTGTGATGTTTACGATCCAGTCGTAGAAGTGGCCGACATTGGTGAACCCGCTGTAGAACCGGTTGTCGCAACTCGCCTGGTCATTTTTGGTGCCAAACGACACGATGCCAGTCTGTACCCAACGTGTGCCATCTGACATGACCAAAGACCCGCCACTGTCTCCAGAGCAGACGTCACCTTTATATTTGATCTGATGTTGGACATGAACATTTTACGATTGTTAATAATTCAAAATTTATAAACTGATGTCTTTATAGCGTATTATATGTGCAATATTCTCACAACAATCGACACCACCACCATGACCAACATTATCACCAACATTATCACCATTAACATCATCACCATTAACACATCACCATTAACATTTCCATCATTACCACAACCAGCATCAGCAAACCACTATCATCGCTTTTACACACCACCACCACATATAAACATCACCTCTACTACCATCATCAGGACAGTCACCATTTACCACCTGCACCACTATTACCAGTACCACTATTACCACCAGCACCACTATTACCACCACCACCATTACACCACCAACACTAACACCACCACAATCATCAATATAAACACTAAGACAAAAAACGTCGCCACGCGACGAAACCAGGTTTTCATTTTACATTTAGATTAACAATTCTGTGTAATGTGGATGAAATGCCTTTATTAATTGCAACGTTATGCTCCAAAAACTATAAATTTGCAAAAATGTTGACATTTTGAACTCTTAAGTATAACCTGGACAGTTCAGGTAGGGCCGTGGTTCTTTGATCTAAAACTCTTTTTTATTGAGGGAAACATTATTTTATGCATATAAGCTGAAGTACTTTTTTTGAGTACTGAACTTAACTCCGGAAGCTTTATTTTGGCATTGTTTTATACTTTATACTCTAGGCGTGACCTTAAAGTTTGGGGTAGGGTCGTGGTTCTTAGACAAGACACCCCGTCATATTTAAATGAAAACTTGTGTGAAGATATGTTAAACTCTTTCATGAATGGTTACTGAGAAAACGACAACTGAAACAAAAAACTTAATGAAATTGCTAAGTTAAAAAGGCGCATAACTATGACAAAATACAGTCAAGAGTAATGAAATTTGTCCTGATAATTGCTAAGTACTGTAATGTCAGACAACTGTGTTAAGTATCAAAGCTCTACATTGAATAGTTACTGAGAAAAAGATAACTTTCACTAAAGAACTTAATGAAAATTCTAAATGAAAAAGGGGCATAACTTTGACAAAATAGAGTCAGGGATTGTAAAACTTGTCCTGATCATATCTACTGTGATGTCAGACAACTATGTTAAATTTTAATGCTCTATCTTGAACGGTTACTGAGAAAAATACAACTTTGACAAAAACATGAAAATTCTAAGTGAAAAGGGGCATTACTTTGGCAAAATAGAGACAGGGGTTATGAAACTTGGTTCTGATAATTGCTATTGTGATACCAGACAACTATGTTACATTTCAAAGCTCTACCTTGAACGGTTACTGAGAAAAAAGACAACTTTGACAAAAAACTTTATAAAATGTTGACGCCCGCCCGCCCAACGACATACCCCAATCTAATAACTAAGATTTTCCTAAAGAAAACCTGCTTAAAAACCAACCGCAGCTTACTTTGTATCCTGCACAGAATTCGGCCTCAGTTACTGTCGGGTAGTCCTTCTTACAGCTGTCATTATCAACAAAGGGCAACTCAACATACTAAAAGAGAAAACATTTTTTTTTCATTGTCCAATGATAAAGAGCTATATCTTATTTTCAATGAGCTTATTAAATCCACTAACTTGGTAGAACTAGTACCTGAAGCTTTGCGAACTTACCTGGAGTTACGTGACCTCAACGGTCTTGATCGTTCAGAGGCAGTAACTGTTGGGTCTGCTCTTTTTGTTATGTTTTGTTTTTTGTTTTGTTTTTAAATTACATCGCAGCGACCGTTTACGATCATTATAGCGACGTCCAGCTATTTGGTGGAGGAAGACCCCAGACAAATGTCTGGATAGCACCACCGGCGCACAGCAATTCAGCTGGAAGACTTTCCCACATTAAGTCCTTCGCTCCGAACGGGACTCGAATCCACGCGGTGAGGGGCGAAGCAGTCAGAGGATCTTTTTGTTAAATGACCCAGATTTGTTCTGACTTTTGCATTTGGCTTGCAAGTGTCTGTGCTTGTCATTTGTCCATTGCTTTTTCAGATTTTGGAATATGTTGCAATGCTCATATATTCTTGCTAATAAGTTAAAATCTCGAGTATGGTTTGGGGTTCCAACGAAGGAAAATCTGGTCCCGAATCCGACGCTCACACCATCTGACTACAGACAACTTTGTTCACATGTAAGCAACACGCCGTACAGAATATAAAAAACACACAATCCCATTAGCAACAGATTCAAAATAATGCAAAACAAACAACAATTAACAAAGTAACGGTCCATAAGAGTAAATTGTAGTAGACGTGTTATAAGTTTATAAGTTGGCAACTCTAGGACGAATTATGTTTGTAAGAAATTAAGAGAAGCTATAAAAACATACATGTATAAAATAAACATACTTGAAGCAATTCAGTAAGCCTTCGATTGAATTTTTGTCCACATCCGGCGGCGGTGCCGTACACCCGACTAGAACCGGAAGTCCGGTGTAGAAAGCGTTGGTCCGTGAATCCTTGCCTCTCCAAACAGATTGGAAAGACACGTCCTTGAAACGTGCTGTCAATGGGTTCCTCAAGCTCGAGCAGCGCAATGTCGTTGTTGTATGCCCATTTATTGTGAAAGTCAGGATGCAAGTGAACCGTTTTTATGCGTCGTAACACGGCGCCATCATCACTCGAACATTCAGTGGTACCTAGATAATAAGTAAATGTGGAACTCTGTTGAAATTGTGTGTAGCTGTTTCAGTAATTCAGACAGCAGCATGAAACTCTCCCGAACACGAACATCTGACTGTATCTAAAAGAAAAGGAACGGAATAATTGGAGGTCTTCCTTGGCAGTTTAACCTACTTGAGTAAGTTCAGCCGAGAAGACGAGCTTTGAATTTTTGCTTTCACATATAAAAGGATATGGTAATAAGCCTAATTTTACTTTGCATTAAAGTAATTACCTAATTTAAGGTAAGTTTTTTAATGAAAAAAGCACACACTAATTAAAGCTTTGTATTTGATGTTCATTTTTTTCATGTCAGAATAAATGTTATACATGTAGTTGGAATCTGCCATTTTTGCTAGCAATGTTAATGTTCCAAACCTTGCATCCACCCATAAAAAATGACAAAACATACTATTAAATAGCTGAATGTGCATTGTTTCAATAGAGAGCTACAGACATTTGTCTTTTACATTTGAAGCATAGATTTAGGTGCTTGCATGCATAAAACATAATTATTAACGCGTATTTCACCAAGATAACTAAGTCATCTTCATGGTAGACCAAAATTGTATGTCAAAATTGAAAACATCGGAAATGCAGTATTTATTTACACTTAAAATACTTTATTTAGTTTCAGAAGGATATATTTACACATACTACAACAATTATGTATTGCATTCAAATCATAAGGTAGTTAATAACTAAAATCTGCAAATAATACTTTATTATCAGTTTACATTAGATTAAGCTTAAACTTTCTGTCAATACATTGTATCTTCAAAATATAACACATTTTATTGAGACAATTAAAATATAAAAACAAGAAAAAAAAACATTAACAAAACTTAGTCACTTAGGTACATGTATGCTGACAATAAACTTTCTCGAACGTGTTCGCCATGGCGAACACCACATGGTGAAAAAAGGGAGAATGGAATTTTCATATTATCTAGGGAATTAATATTTCTTCAATATTCTATGCGCTATATTCTAAGCGCTTTATGTATTTTACTTTACTCAATACAATGCTGAAAAACATTTGCCATAGAAAAAACAGGCGTAACTGAGTCAAAAGCTTTACGACAGCTCTACGACTGTCTATATTGCAGACGTATTATCCATAAGGCTTAGTTCTTACCTAACCGCAGCTTTACATTTTCTGCAGAGTGAACGGTTTTCATAGTTTTCGGGTTTTTAAAACAGTGGGCAGCGGTCAGCACGTACTTTCTGGAAATAAGACTGCCTCCACAAAACGGCTGGAGAGAAACAAAACACGAAAAAAGTCAATTACAGATATTATCAAATATCATGAGACCTGCATGTACGAAAACTGATATTTAAGTGATTGCCAAATTATGCCACCATACACTGTTCTGTTGTTTTCTTTGTTTTGTTACATCGCACAATAAATATTTGGTCATATTGGCGACGTCAAGCTAATTATTTAAATTATTTGTAGAAGAAGACCCCATACTTATGTCTGGGTAGAACCACAGGCAAACTTGTATTTAATCAAAACAAAGGTGAATGTTGGCCGAATATTCTATGTAAAAGGGTTATAGTAACTTAGCTTGAGAGAATATAAATAGAAGTATTGCAATGTTTTAGCAAAATAGGCTTAATTTACCTGCTTAATTTACAAAGTTTAAAATGCATAACCCTTAAGAATGATTATGCTGATTAATAGAAAATGTCAAGGAGAAAAAACAGTTGTTGTACCTTAAGTAAGAACAAAGGCAAACGGGCTATGGCATAAATGGTCAATGAATCAACAAAAATACAAAAATAGATACTGAAAAACATAAAAATGAGTTGGTAATTGGGAAATTTCTTAAGTTGTGAGAAGCGAAACCAACAACAATTAATTCATAAAAACGCGTTAAATTCTTATCAAGTGAGTTGCATGGAAAGCCAAAGGTCTGAATGATTACATTTTAACTATATTGTATTTTCTAAATTTATCGGCTCCACATGTTGCAAGCTTCGTTGCTTTTTTTCAATAAGTATGGTGAAATACATGTACCCCCAAGTGTGCATAGGTGTTTGTATATTGGTGCTTTTCTTTTTATGTGTAAGTATATTGACTTTCTACCACTAGGAGTCGCCACAACATGCTTCAGGCTGTACGTGCAAAATCATTTCTAAGGACCGAACCTGGTAGCGCAATCGATAGAGATTCGGCTCCAGGTACGGGAGGCCCCGGGTTCGATCGTTAAAATATTATTGGTATAGCTCCCTTGCTAACACTCAGGCAAATATTGGCCCGGGGTTATGATAATGTGACTGGGTGTGGTATCATGCCAGGTGTTCACGGCATGCTTTACACAGTGAAAGCAGCACTATATCTGCTTCAAGCGGACACCGTCTCCACAGATAACTAAAAAATATCGCTGGTGGGACGGTAAACCCAATAAACAAACAAACATTTCTAAGGTCAAAAGTCAGATAAGGCAGCAATGCCGAAAAACACATGCCCATGTATCATCCATTTTGACAAGATTCACGTGCCACGGAAACTGTTTACGGGTTGCAGTCCAGCCTTGGGAGATGAGACCGTGAACTTCTGCTTTCTCCTCCGCCTCTTCTCGAGTCACCCCACAATCTGAAGATATTTATATACATTTCAATTGCACACGTTTGGTGAAATTTATCTATTATTGATAAAGAAAGACATGAGACCAATATTCATTGTATAGGCATATTTAGCTGCGCGCAGCAAACCAGTTGGAATACCTTAATACACAGAAAATGTATTCAGGAACGTGACTCGAATCAACGCCGTGAGTGGCTGGGGAGTTACAATTCAGTAACGCTAACTGCCCTGCTAGGCTACGAGCGGTCAAACTGGAAAGAAGAGTATTGTACAGTGCTATTATAGCTAAGTGTTTAAAGCGACCTGTGCCGAGATTTGCGTCGGCACAACACAAAATTTGCACTTCATACGTATTCAAAATATTGGTCAATTTTAAGGATTTCCGACTCTAACACTGCACCTCCAATTGAAGAGCATCAAAGTTAGGGTTCAAATACTTCAAAACAGGGGTTGTGGGTTCGAATCCCGGTATGGGCACGAATGGTCAACTTTTTTCTTTCTACTTTTTCACTTTGACAATTATTTCTGTATCCCTCTACCAGATTGAGAAAGAAATATGTACAGTTTTTAATTTTATTCTTGTAAATGACAAAATTGTAATTCATTGGCCTTTTCCAGTAGCATTGAGTCGAAAATAAATTGAGGGGTGATGAACTTCAAATTATTTTTTTTTACTAACAGTGCGGAAAAAGTTCTTAATTTTTATAATATTTTATTCATTAGGTGTCCTAGTTAATTTAAAATTTGTTGTACTAGTATTATTCTGTGTAAAATAAGTAAAAAACATACACATGTTTTTTTAGTACTTGTGCATTTTTCCTCTTATCCACAGCCGATCTGCAACATTTATCGTGTTCTAAACTACATTTTCTATGTCTGGGAAATATTTTGTTGATTTATTTGTGATGTACTATTAAAAACCAACACACAGATACATGTTTATTTGTTTTATTTTTTAAGAAAAACATACTTACTTTTGTCTGGCATGGTGGTCGGACTTTTTTGGTCAATCTGGCGATCAAGGGTAGTAAACTTCAGTTATGTACAAATTTTTTATAAGTCGGTAAATTTGACTTAAACTTTGCCAATAAGTGAGTTATAGCATATACTTGCTAGAAATAATAACCATTTCCTGATTCAGAGACATCACTATTAGAGTCGGAAATCCTTAAGTCAAACAGATATTTGTTAACGAATTGACATACTATTTATAACTTATATGCCATTGCGTTCTGCCATAAGAAGAACATATGCCTTTTAGTCCTTCTATAAGAAGCACGTAAGAAGCACATAAGAAGTACATATGCCTTTACGTTCTTCCATAAAAAGCACGCGTTTTAAGCTCAGCCATAAAAAACACACGCGCCTTCTTCTGGAGGAAGACGTGTGACTACACTGAGTGCTGCAACTTGAATTCCGGTCTGAAGGGTTCAATAAGTTTGCATTTGTTTGTCCTACTTACATACATTTTGACTCCAAGCTTCTTTGATTGTCAGATACCCGGATCTCTCAGTGGCACACATGAACTCTGACCCGGTACGGCACGTATAGTGACCAGCATCAATGAAAGTGACGTCACTCAACGTCACAAGATGTCCGCTCAAAAGCACCTGATGATTACACATAACTTCTCTTAAACACTTTAATCAGTTGCATATATGTATATGATTTTTCTTTTTTATGGTTTATCAAAAGTAAATCATCTGAATTGTGTGCATCCAAAAGCCACAAAGCTAGAAATGACAGAAAAAATAATGCATCAAACATATATTAAAAAACACTATTATCTCATGTATTTTGATAAATATTAAATTGAGACATTTGAAAAAAAAACTCTCTAAAACATGCGCGATCAAATGTCTTTAATAGACAATCAAAGAACAAAGCTCCCAACACATTACAGCTTTTGTTTTTGAAATACATAGTACCGACCAATTATAATAGCGACGTCCAGCTATTTTGGTGGAGAAATACCCCTAACAAATGTCTGGGTATAACCACCGTCGCACCCCATGTCCACTGGAAGACCTTCCAATATAAAAGTCATTTGCCGCGAACGGGACTCGAACCCATGCTGTGAGAAGCTAAGCAGTCAGTGGAGTTACTAGTCGGCGACTCTACCACTACGCCACGGGCGCCCCTATACTAGTTATTCTCGTACTTTGAATCGTGGGTTAGTTTGTGGGTCGATTGGACGGCCATCTTTCAACCATGTGATATGCACATCCGGTGGATCAGTTTGGCATGCGAGTTGTACATCACTTCCGGGGTCTATCACGAGATCTCCGGGTCCGGTCATTGATCTTAGCTGGTCTGTGAAAAATAGTTTGTTGTTTCAATAGAGTGCACCGATAAGTTATTACAAATGTTGTGATAAGTAGTACTTTGATCAAAATGAAACTGATAAAAAGATAGCTCCATTCTCATTTACCAATGAAAGTGGTTAAAACAAAGCTCCATTCTCATTAACCAATGAAAGTGGTTAAAACAAAGCTCCATTCTCATTAACAAATGAAATTGATTAAAACAAACCTCTGTTCTCATTAACCAATGAAATTAATTAAAACAAAGCTCCATGCTCATTAACCAATGGAATTGATTTAAACAAAGCTCCATTCTTATTAACAAATGAAAGTGATTAAAACAAAGCTCTATTCTCATTAACCAATGAAAGTGATTAAAACAAAGCTCCATCCTCGTGAACCATTGAAATTGATTAACACAAAGCTCCATTCTGATTAACCAATGAAATTGATTAAAACAATGCTCCATTCTTATTGACCAATGAAATTGATTAACACAAAGCTCCTTTCTCATTAACCAATGAAATGATTAAAAATGATTAAAACAAAGCTCCATTCTCATTCTCATTAACCAATAAAACAAAGCTTCATTCTTATTAACCAATGAAATTGATAAAACAGAGCTCAATTCTAAATAACCAATAAAATTGATTAAAACAAGGCTCCATTTACAGTAACAAACGAAATTTAACGATTTTTAATGCATATATTTATATTATTTTTTAATACATAAATGTTGGCAGAAAGAAAATAAATGTGCACATGACAACATGAATTTCAACCCAGTTGACACATTTTTATAAAAAAGGAAAGGTAAGATGACGAAAAGATATCGTCATTACAAGATTGATAAAGCTAGATATGTTTAGTTAGTCATCTTCAGTCAAATAAGGACTGAAATTGAAATGTTGTATCAACAGACATTGTATTAAACGTATTGGTATAAGTAAATATTATTGATTAGTAAATAGCCCAGAATACACAAGTAAATAATAAACTGATAAATTTGTAATAATTTAGGTTCGCAGTTAATAATACATTAAATAATAATAGTAATGACTTCGCAGTGAGGGGTTGGGTGGGGGAGGGGTTGAGGGATATGGAGGGATGTGTGGGTTGGGTTATTTAGCGGACACAGTCCTCGGCTGCAGTGGTTTCAGGAAAGGGGTCGTCATTCGAGTATTTCTAACGACTGGTAGTGCAGTAAGCCCGTGTGCATCTAGTAATGTTTGTTACGACCCCTCCTCATAACAACACTTTGTATAATACACAGACTAAAGGCATTGAAAATAGAAATGTGACATTATGTGGCATCTCACTGTGGTCACAGTGGGAGGTTGTGTGGAAAGTATTGGGGTGGGGTGGGCCAAGTCGGCTGGACACAGCCTTTAGACTGCAGTGGTATCGGGAAAGGGATGGGGATGAGAGTGTTACCGACCAACGGTAGTGCAATAAGCCCATGTACATCAAGTGTGACTTATTGTTTTACGACTTCTTCCCCTATGATACATGTGTTATAAGCTAATCAAGTGTCCAGCTGTGATCTCTTAGCATGAGGTCATCTTTGGAGAGGGGGACTCTACAAAAGAATACTTTCAATGCCTTTTAAGAAGTAGAAAACCAATATTTTTCAACAGTAAACCAAATTCGTACCAACAAGGGAAGTAACTAAGAGTAACCTGATATGTTAGAGGAATGCCCCCTATAAATGAAAAGAAGTACAGTACAACCTCTCCACAGCAACATCTGGCGGAGGCACGAAAAAGTGTTGCTGCTGAGAGGTGTTGCTGCTCAGAGGTTTCAATAAGACGAGAAAAAATGTGTTTTTTTAATGGTTTTGTACTGATATTAGATTTTCCTAAGTATATGTTTTAGTTAATTTTGCTTTGGTAATGAAAATGCAATATATTGTTATAACAGAAAACAGAAGATGACTTTTAAAATAATTTATTGATGATGAAAAAACAAGTTGTATAACACAAGAAACATAAAAATGTATGTTCATGATGAAAACACAAGCTGTTAAACATAGAAAAAACTTGTAAACGTATGTACATGTACACACATACTGTATATGTAAGTTCAGCATTATTTAGTTGTCTTGCACCATTTAGTTGTTAAATTTATAGTCAGACATCCTAAAACAATGACAGTTTGCATTTAGCACTAACGTAAACATCTCTTAAGTAAGCAATCAATACAGTGATAGCTTTTAATCTTCCGATCAATTAAAGAAAACAAACCTACCGTTAACATCATCAATAGTTGACACTTCTTTCACACGTTCCCGCAATACCCTAGATCTACAACGGCATGTTTGTAGCATGCAGCTGGTTTCCCGTCCAACTGTAACTTGATTCCAATTAACACCTTCTCAACAGGGTACAAGCAGTGATTAGCCGACCGTGTGACATTTCTGGTGTACGCGACAGACTGTTCTAAAAATGCTGCACTGGTGTTGCTACGCAGAGGTTAAACTAGCCTCAGGGAAGAGAATTACACGGCCGCTTACCGCTTCGCGGAGGAGTTGCTGCTTAGAGGTTAAAATGCGCTGAAAACTACTGGGGGGAAATTTAACTGCCGCTGCTTAGAGGTAGCCGCTGCTTAGAGGTGCCGCTTCGAGAGGTTTTACTGTACTATTAGAACGGCGGGTGGCCTTACCTTCATCACAAGCCGTCTCGAGAAGCATGTAAAACACGTGCTCTGCGTGACCATACTCCGTGCTGGCGTTGCACATGTAAAGACCTTCAAACGCTTCACTGAACCTTCGGATCTGAAATGTTGGGGAAATAAGTTGACAAGTACATGTAGCAAGCATGTTGTGCCATAAAAAGACGGACGCCCGGTGCCCGAGTGATTAGTCACCGACCTGTACCTCCACAGCCCATCACCGCTTGGGTTCGAGTCCCAGTCGTGGTGAGACCTTTTATGTGGGGAGGTTTCCCAGCTCACCTGCGGTGCGCCGGTGGTTCTACCTAGACACAAGTCTAAGGTATTGTTTCGTTTCGATGTAACACAAAGAGACAAAGGAATAAAATATCGTTTGTTTGTTTGCAAGATTATTTATGTTCAAACAGTAAAATACTTTAAATGTATAAAATACATGTATCCCTGTTGGCTAAATCAGTAGAAAATAATCTCTACAAGTCGTAAGTATATTTTTATAAATTGATGATGGTTTATGTTTTCCTTTTTCAATTTGTGTGAGAATTCCACCGTGTGTCCCTGAGAGCGTGAGCTGAAGCCTGAAAGATTAATCATCATGCCAAGAGCTAATGGCTTGACCGTTATGAGTATTGGTTGCATCTTTTAAAAAGATCGCACATTTAATAGTGAATGCCGAATGCACAACTCCGCTTCCTTAGTTACTGTTGCTTTGTGGTCAAATGCTTACATAGGCTTTCAATAATGATTATTCATTGGATTTAGTCTTAAACTAATGCCGGTCATGGCGGTCTTTTTTAAATATCTAATTAATAATCGGAACACCTAGGATAATTCACGAATCATTTCCCGGATGTATGTAGGAAGTCGGATCACCTCGGCAATTTCCCTAAATGGGACTGCTTTTGTGACAGACGTCAAAAGGAAGATGGCAGCTCGGATGACAGCTCACTACGGTATGAAGCCTGTAAAACTTTAATTTGTGGCTTCAATTTTAAATCATCCAAGCTTAATTTACCCAGCGCATGCATTGTTCATGTTTTGTGCGAACTACAGTTTAGGCATATTCTTCTTCCGACTTCCGGCGAACAAAACGATCGTGATTTCAGTAAGTATCATTGCACCCGATACATCTGAGGTATGATTGATCCGAGGACGGAATTACCCGAGGAGTTCCGATTGATCTAATTAAGTAACCGGAAATCCTCGAGTAATTCCGCCTTTGGTAAGCTCACTTGGACTGAAAGTTGTTGACGCACCTGAAGCACACTCCCTTGGCCAGCCTCCCCTCTGTATCCAATACCCGCCATACGATTATAGCGACCAATAGGTTGTCCATTTATGGTCCTGGAACAAGGTCCGTGAAATATATTTACGTAAATTGGTGAAAAATAGGGAAGATACAAGATACAGACTCTCAAAAACTCAAATACTTTGTGTGTGTTTTAACTTGAAAAAAACACAAATCATAGGCACAGAGACGTCTCCTATTTGAAACAACCTTATAAACAAGCAATTCATATTTAAAACATCAAGATTAAACAATGTTTGATTAAACACGAGTAACGTTATGGGTTTCTTAATGGGGAAAAATAGACGAACAATTAAGTTTTATTGAAGTACTGTTATTATTATTATTATTATTATTATTATTATTATTATTATTATTATTATTATTATTATTGATATAGAAAATTATTACTAAGACACGGACATGAAATGGACTGGCGGACGTTTAGACAGATGCACGGACGTGACGTATGGATTGGCAGTGGGAATGCTATGACACCTGTCGGAGGTGGGGTCGGAGTGGATGTTGGTGGGATCAAACATTTTTTTTTTATTCAGTCTGCAATGCTTAGTTAAGTAGAGCGTTTTTCTTAACAGCGAAAACATCGGGTTCAAGCCACGGGCATGCTACTTTTTTTCTGCCAAAATAACATTAGAACTAAAATGTCCATGCAGAATACAAAGGCATCGCGTCGGATGAGGGCGTAGATCACACAGATCTAGTGCATTAATGAACAACATTTTGCAGGACCTTTTCAGTTTACAATGACTTATTTGGTTATTTGAGTAAGATGTCTCTGGTCCAAACTATCGGATACCACCTTTAAACGCCAATGGTGTATCCTCCTTTTTTATCAAAGAAATGTTAAGAATTTGTCCGAAAAGAAGGCATTAACTTTTTAAATTACTTAAAATTGTTTTATCTAACATACAGGCAAGTACGCTTTTTATTTAAATAAGTTCCGGATAGTTTTTTTTATTTTACTTGTATTCTTCAGTATATTCTGTATATCATAATAAAATGTAACATGGATAAAACCACTTACGGCATATGATTGGTAAAGAGCTGGATTATATTTGTATTTTTGTTATTTTTTAAACACATGGCAGTGACCAATAATATTATAACGACGTCCAGCTGTTTTGGTGGAGGAATACCCCAGACAAATATCTTTGTAAAACCACCGGCGCACCGCAGGAAGACCTTCCGACATTAAAGGTGGTATCCGACAGTTTGCCGATGTAAAATACATATAAAATATCGAACCACTGCTTTTGGGAATTTGGGCATAACTGTTGTATAAATGTATACTAAAGTCTTAATAAATACGATTTTAAACACTAACTGAAGTGATGGACAGAACTAATGGCGAAAAAAAAAAACAGAACAAAAACACTCGATGTATTTTTTCCAACTGTATAAAAAGACTGATAGTGGTCTCTGCTAAAAATAGATATCGACGTCAAAGCGGATTACCCAGATGACTATAAAACGGTTTTCTAAGTTTAAATATAGCTATCTCTGCATCGTGGCTTGGATAGGAAATACCTGTTTGCAATTTCGTGTGCTGATTTATGCTTGACTGTTCTCACAGATCTAGGGCAACAATGAACAGCATTTTGAAGCAACATTTCAGAAAACAATGATTTATTTAGTTATTTGAGAAAATAAATTTTGGTCCAAACTGTCGGATACCACCTTTAAGTACTTCGCCCCGAACGGGATTCGAACCCAGGCAGTGGGAGGCTAAGCAGTCAGAGGAGTTACAAATCAAAGGAACTGGATAATAGCGAAAGTCTAAACTATTGCGCTAATTATTTCGTTAATGCTTAACAGTGATCGTAAATATATTTGACGTCATATGTGTTAAGCTTGGATAAGTTAATATCTGAATTGACATCAATATCAGCTGTAGTTGGCTTTACCAGTTGTATGTCACGTGACCCTTGACGTCGGCTTTGCATTCCATATGTATCCAATTGTCCATGGTCTCGGAATAGAAACTGCTTCTTGGTACCTTCTCAAACCCGAAATAACGGGGTCCGCCCTGTGACAACAATGTACGTTATATTAATCCTTAGCATATGCTCTGTTAAATGTTATGTTAATAACTCATTTAATTCACTTTTGTTTCATCAACATGCAAAGTTGCCTCAATAGCAAATAGTGCAGATCCTGATCAGAGAGCATCCAATGAGAGATGGATGATCAATTATCTATTGTACTTGCATAAGCCTAATTAATGTGTTACTATGTTTGTTTATTGGTTTTATTGTCCCTGCCACAGTATTTCAGTTATCTGAAAACGGTATCTACTTGAAGCAGACATAGTGCTGCCTTCACTGTGTATAGCATGCCGTGAACACCTGGCATGATACCACATCCAGTCACATTATCCTGACACCAGGCCATCCAGTCAATGAACTACCCTTATATTTGCTTGAGCATTAGGAAGGGAGCTATAGCGCTACCAATTTTATCGACTTTTTATTTCGTGGCCCTGGATCGAACCCGGGGCCTCCCGAACGTGAAGCCGACGCTCTACCGTTTGCTTTATCAGGTCCTGTCTAATGTGTAATTAGTAGGCTTAGGGGTTGTGTGTAATCGTGTCATATCGTTAGGTTTCCAGGTCTGAAATAATATACAAAAGCCGTGGCGAAATTTCACGGTTTATCCCGTCATAGAAACAGTTAAAGGTGAAATTAATCAAGGCAATACGATTGATACCACCTCAATCCTTGACTTCTGGGTTTAATGTTTTAAAACATTGAGCTCAACTCGAAGACCGGTCCAAGGATCTGATTGGTGTAATTTTAGATGAAATTCAGAATTTGATCAATCAAATGCTTGAGGGTAATTTCAGCTTATAGCTTTATATCCTTGGGTCCTGATACTACGTACCACCAATGCAAAACAAAGCATTCTTTTTTTATTCCAAGTCTACTACGATATGAAAAAATAGAGACCATTGTTGCTAAATTCAAAACATACATTATATTGTCTTTGTAGTGATAATGTTTTTGGAGGCATTGTGAGGAGATAAGTGAAAAACAACCAAAAAAAAAACAAAAATAAAAACAAAACAATTTGCATACATTTTCTGTAAGGTATCACATACCACGACCTGGTCGCATAGGTCCCCACAAAATCCGTCGGCACAGAAGCAAGAAAATGAGGTCATGTTCACAACGCACGTGCCCCCGTTCTGACATTTGTTGACGTCACATTTATGCCCAGGAACGCAGCTGTGAATCATAATAACGCTGATGACGATGATGATGATGGTGGTGAATTGATGATGGATTGATGATGGATGGATGATGGATGGATGATGGATGAATGAATGATTGATGATAAATGGATGATTGATTGAGGATGGATGGATGAATGATTTATGATGGGAAGATGATGGATTGATGATGGATTGATGATGATGACGTGTTGATAATGGATTGATGATGGACTGATGATGGTTTGATGATGATGATGACGATGGGTTGATAATGGATTAATGATAGATGGATGCTGATTAAAGATAGGTTGATGGTGGATTGACGATGGGTTGATGATGGGTTAATGATCGATTGATGATGGATTGCTGATAGATGGATGATGGATTAATGATGGGTTAATGATGGGTTGATGATGGATTGTTGATAAATTTAATGATGAGTTGATTATGGGTTGATGATGGATTGATGATGGACTGATGATGGACTGATGATAGTTGGATGATGATTAATGATGGGTTGATTATGAGTTGATGATAGGCTGATGATGAATTGATGATGGATGGATGATGGATGGATGATGATTACGATGGTGATGATGATGAATCATGATGATGAATCATGGTAGTGATGATGGTCTTACAGTTTTTCAAAAGCCTTCCGCACACAAATGTCCGCCGGCGTTCCGCACTCGCAATCTGAAAATAAACATAAAAACCACAATAAGTGACAGGTGTTGAATAAGGTCCCAGGGGAACATTTGTTAATGCTCGTTCAAGGCCAGGCGTCAGGATCAAACCCGTCTTAAGACGATCGAGTCATTGTTAGTGTGACTTTCTGCTCCATAACGAATAATAATGATCTGGATGTGTGTGGTATTGTGTTGTTGATGGCATATTTTCACAGTGAAGACAACACAAATCTGCTTTGGGAAAAGACCGATTTAGAATGGACCGATCTAGTGATGGATTGTGGTATGTAAGACTTCAAAACAAACAATACAACGAAGGAACAAACAAACGATTGAACGAACGAACGTGAAAAACGGACACAACTCGTGTCACCTACCTGTTTTTGGGACCACTTTCACAAGAGCTGTGAAGCCAGGGGATGGCACTGATGCGTCCGAGATGTAGTGGAGTCGAAGAGAGTTACCGTTCGTGACCAGAGTTCTGCCATTTAGTTCATGGCCGCAGTAAGGGCCGCCAAGTCGTGGAGAATCTGAAAGTGATTGTTCCGTACAGAGTTCCATATGACAGGAATTAATTCTATTTTCTTTATCATATATAATTGAGGAATTGTCGTATAAATCGGGCAGTTTGCTATACATCGCATCGACACAATTATGATCATATGCATATATGGTCGGCGTCCAGCCAGAGGCGGATCAAGACAAAAATTTGTTGGGGGCGGGGGTATGAATCAAGAGCTATTCAACTTTATCGCAGTAAATACAAGATATATATATATATATATACCTTAAGGGGCCTTAACTTTGACCTAAAAAGTCAACAGACAAAATTTACTTTACAAGCTTAGTATTTTTAAGCTTGCATGTGTTTTCATAACTCTACTCATTCACTTTAGTTGGTGGGGGGTGGGGGGGGGTGCATGCCCCCTCCCCTTCTCCAATGGATTCATCCTTGCGTCAAGCTAGTACTTGTAGAGGAATACACATGTCAGGATAGAACCACCGGCGCGCCGCAGATCAGCTTGAAAACACTCCAGTATAAAAGTTCACAATCCAGGAGTTGAACCCATGCGGGCAGTTAAGGAGTTACGAGACGGTTACATTGCTTACAAACGGGCGCCAATTTGCATAAATTGCTCGAATAATTATAAAAGTAAGCTGATAATGATTAGAATTATGTTTCATAAACGTGAAATTAATTACATTGGTTTTCTCCCGCGTACACGTTTAGGAAATCAAATGGGCAATTCTCCACTTCTTCCAGGCTAAATGACGAAAATGTAACCTGAATCACGTGACCCGGTTTCGCGGTATTCCGGAAAGTCACGACACACTCTCGGCCGTTTTCGTCTTTTGGCGAAACATACTCATAATCGTCGACTAAATTGTCGACAAAAAGGCTGCAGTTTGAATCTGGAAATGAAATATAACAGGCATTGTTCAATAAATACAGTTTGTCTGAAAAGTGTTCTGTCCATGACCTGCCTAAGTGTTGTATGAAATGTCATCATTATATAACAACTACTTGTACACTTTGAAGATATGAGCCTTTACGTAACTAAATGTACTTGATTGAACATATTTTAAGATTTAAAAAACAACATAATTAGAAAAAGCCTCTTTTTAATAGAGCATCACTACTGCTGACAAAAGCATTGTTTGTTTGTTGGGTTTATCGTCCCACTAGCTGACCATATATGTACACTTACATTGAAAAAGCAATTACCTTGACTAATTAAGACTCAGCGGTAGTTATAGTTACAACTCATTTTACGGATAAAAGAGTTTTATATAATAACAAACATATACACATTTATAATAGATTCTACTAACCTTATGTTTCTTTATCATTGGTGCGTTGCATCAACTATTTCTAGCTATTTCTGGCAATTAATCAAGAAAATAGACAAGCTATTTACTGATATTTTGTTATAGTGAATTGACGTTTCAAAACATGACAGCCAAAACATCATAGTTGTAATATAACATATCTTGAGGAATATAACATCAAAGAAACTGACTATAAAGAGGGTTATTTTGACATTTTTCTCTATTTCTCTATAAAGAATCCCGGCAAACTCCATCTTATAATTTAAACCAACAGAACCAATTCTGCGTCTAAAGAAAAAAAAATCAGCCAAAAAGAACCAATTCTGCTAACCTGAATTCACTCCAATAACTGATGTCGTAGTCGTCTCTGTCTGTGTTTTCGTGCTTGCCACATCGCTCTGTGTAATCCACAACTCGAACCTGTTACCGGACATGGCAGCACCAGTGTACTCAAATAATAGCCTTCTGGAAATCACTTCTGTATCCAATTCAGCGGAAGTGCTGTTGCTACAGAGTTTGAGAGACTTACTTTCTGTAAATATTAATAAATAATTAATTAATAACAGCATGACAATATCACCTGCTTTAAAGGTGATATCCGACAGTTTGCCTATACCCAATGCATGTTATCACATTTTACCCCTGTTCTAGGGAATTAGTGCATAATTGCTGCATAAACATACACTTTGTTTAAGTAAAAGTCGTTTAAAACATTACATCAATTATTATACAGTATAAAGTATGAATTATAAGGCTTTTAATGTCAATATTTCCAAATCTTGAGTAAGGGACGATGGGGATTTCACATGAAAATTGATACCGTAAGAGATGATTGCTTGGATGACTGTATAATGAGATCTCAAAAGTAAGTGGTCACGTGGTTTTCTTAAATGTAAAACAGCATCAAACTGTACAACGTGGCTTGATAGGAAATACATTTTTGTTATAACATGTGGGCAAAACGGTTTACTTTTCACGTGGATGTAGGGCACCAAAAATAGCATTTCGCTGGATCTTGTTAGGTAACAATAAATAAATCGACTGCATGAGAGAAAAAATATTCAAACCATCGGATACCACTATTAAAGTAACAGCTGATGTGTTCTTAATGATAGTTTAATTTCGGTACAAAAACAGTCGTTTCAATAAAGTCAAAATATAAACTAAATAATATAAAATAAATAGTGTGTAAACAAGGGCTTTGGGGTATCGATACGTACACCAATTTCTAAATTAGAGCAAAATACCACAAACACAAGAAAGAAGTCTACGGCATGGCCGTAATACCCTACATCATTATCACCACCACCATCACCACCATCACTACCATCACCACCACTCATCACACCCCTAAAATACAAGAAAATAGAGAAACTTAACTAACATTAATCAAGCTTACATACGCGAGTTATCGCCCTTATATATGTACAGCCTCTCCCGATCACATTGGTTTGTTCCAAAATCTAGATGCCTGACCTTCACGTGCATTTCATGGCCCTTAGGTGCCTTATAAAAGACGAAATTCAATTTTAATAAAATATTAATAATTATAAGAAGCATACATTTTGCAACAGAAATGCGACACCTTTCATGTGGGGAGGTCTTCCAGCTGGCCTGCTAAGCACCCTTCTAACCTGACATATTAATGTCAGTATGTGACCTCTGTATCTCAATGGAATATTTTCTTACAGAGTCGCTGCATATTACAACAGGCTCTAAACCATGTTTAGTCCGCTTTAAAGGTCGTATCCGACAGTTTGGCCCAAAAATATTTAAGTTAAACATCGTAATAAACCATTGTTACCTGAACAAATCCCGCAAATCATCAAAGCTTAGACTAAAGTATGATTTTTTTCTGCAGAAATTATGCACAAATATTCCAAACAGCGGTCAGATACTGTTATAAATATTAGATAGAGGCAAAGTGTCGGGGACCACCTTTAAAACAACAACGCATTTTCTGTATTTGTATTTGGGGTTGTACGGCACACCGACACTGATAGGTCATACGGCGCCGAATACAGTGAAGTATAACATGAACTGAATGCAATCAGGCTAAAATTAGAATATTATGTAGAAATATAAAAATATACATGGTTAAAATAATGTGACATATAAATGAAAAAAAGGTAATGCATAATAAACAATTTAAAAGTTTATAACGTAAGCATAATAGTTTTAAAAACTAACTCAGTAAGAACGTTCGGGAAGCACACAAGATTAGAATCAGACACTGTTCTAAATAGTTCGTACAATTTATTGACATTAAATACTTAAACCGAATTTGTTCTGTGTCAATACAATGTATTAAAATACGGTTAACTGCCAGTGGTTCCTTACAAGGAACGCATTCAAGTTGGACTTCAATTCTAAAAAGATAAGAATGAAATAATCTGGTATGCCCAATGCGACAGCGCGTAAGAGCTACGTCTTCCCGTACATTAATATTCACATTTAGTTTTCGGACCGTAGTACTGTAATTTTAGTTCTGAAAATAGAAGAAAATAGATAAAAAAAATGACTCCGGCCCTTACAACACACAACTGAGGCTAAAATACGCTTAATTCGAGTTATAGATTGATTATCAATTTGCTATGGGCCATTGACATATCCCATATAAACCATCGAGTCGACCCTAAAGTTCGGGGGTTTATAAGTTTATTATAATTATTAGTAGTAGTAGTAGTGATAAGCCGACAAAGTGGTGTTTACTTTTGAAAAGTTCGTAACTCAAAGACCTCGACAATGTTTACACACAAAACACTACGTAACACGCGTAATGCATTGTAGGTACTGTTATCTTGAATCTCATAATTTATGCCAAAAAATCCAACATGGCAAGCAGAGCAAGACGACTAACATTTTCGGAGTTTAAGATAAAAAGAAATGAATATATGCGCAGCTACCGTTCACAAGCAGTCACATCGTTAGTTCGAATCCCGGTTGGAAAGTAACTAACGGAATATCTTTCTGCTAACCTGCCGAGAGCCGTTGGTTCTACCAAGACATTTTGTTGTGCGTCTTTCTCCCCTAGTTATAGCTTGACGTCAACATGCTGACCATACGTCTTTATATGTAACATGTGACATAAACGATGTCTTTCAAAAATGCAACACCACTTATTTAAGCAAAATAAGTAATAACATTAGCAAAAGATTAAAAGCTAAGCCCGAAATAGTTGGTTGTCTTTACTTACATCAATCCTATAAAAACAATTTCCGTTATCTGAATTTCTCAGGACAACCTCGGACCCATTCACCTTAATCAGGCATTGCAGGGGTCCATTTTCTGAAGACAGAATTGTGAACATTTTGTATGCATGCATACATTGATCAGTAAGCAGTGAAAACAAAACAGTTTTTTTTAAATACATGTAACAGCAGGCGAATGGCAGTTATACAGAAGCAGGTGTAAAAATCCAATGAGTAAGTTAATACACGAACATGTCTATCCATGTGGATATTCATTTTAGCTCATCTATCTCTTTCGCTCTCGCTCATCCTGTCTCCCCTCCCCCATTCTCTCTCCCCCTCTTTCTTTCTCTCCACCTCTTCCTCTCTATTTTTATCTCTTTCCATTCCCATCGATATTCTTTCTCTTTCCTTTTATAACCGTCCTCTTTTCTTTCCGTCTTTGTCATAGTCCCTCACCCCATGTCTCTCCACATTCTCTTTTCCGCTATCTCAAAGTCTGCATCTTATTGTCCCTTCTCTCAGCGCTCTTCCTTACCTATTCCCATTCTTACCATTCTTTCTCTGTTTATTTTTCTACAAAACCTTTGATATACGTGACATCGATCTTGAATCCAGAGCCCTCCCACGATCCATCGGATACGAAGGTAATCCGGAGCTGCTTCGTTTTCGTGAGGTATTTGAAAGGTCCAACGTCGCAGAATCGGATTACTTCCTCGTTATCAACACCGTCCTGAAGCTCCAGATGGTCGAATCTAAGGCAACATTTTCAAAATAAAATATCTTAAATAAACAGCTGCTGGCCCCGGATAAGGATCTAACCAAAGATCGCCCTTTCCGGAGACAGGTGCTATAGCAAATGAACAGCCTGTGATTACATATTCAGCACACATTTCTAATTCTGGTGAAAAGTAAACAGAAAGATTGGTATACTAGTATTTGCACAAAAATGTTCGACTAATGAAGTCCACACACATGGATTTAAAGGCAAACTGAAATCTTCGTCCAAGTACTGTACATTTCTACACAGAATCTTTGCGCGAGTTTGGTAGACCGGCGATATACAGGGGAATTAACACCGCTCGAGGGATGAGTGATGTTGACGTTGTTTTTCGTGCAGTTGTAGGGCGTGAGAACAAGTTTGGCGGGTCCCATCCTAACGCAAAAATTCAAAATATATTAAAGGTTGTATCCGATTTGCCAATATAACATATATGTACCACAATGTTAAGCCTGTTTGGTGGTAGTCTGTGCATAATCTTTACATAAACACATACTGAAATCTAGGCAAAGACTATTTTGATAAATATTTCAATTGTTTGACAGTATAAATACTTTTCTGTTCCCGCACTTTTTTCGGTATTGGACAAAGAAAAATCACTTTTGTATTTTAAATCAGAACTTCGTAGAGTATTCACAACATGCCAGTATCTGGCTATGCGATATGTACAGAATTTCAATTTCTGTATTGCCACCACGTTCGACCTAGAAACACAAAATTTTCGGTATGTCCTCAGCATCCCCTAGCTCGCAGGTACGCGTCATATAAGGCCTTGCTACGTTCCTGTTAGAGTTATAAAAAGTTGTGCACTACATGTTTACCTATCTAAATGTGCGTATAAACCAAGTTCGTGCATCAAGTAATTTTAAAGGATATTTTCAAACAAGAAAAGTAAATCCATGAAGATGGCTTTAAAGTAACGCAGGTAGAGTTATCGTTCTTGTGCACTGCTTTTCTACCCACCTTGAGAGCTTTATACTCATTTTAAAGCGAAAAAAGTAGTTTTAAGTTATTTTCGAAAAAAGTAAAATCCATCAAGGGGGATAACTCAAAAACTATTTAGAGTTATGATTTTTGTTCTTTGCACTTCCAAATATCAAAACCTATCCGACCTCCACGTTTAAAGTCAATATATTAAACAGTTTTTTGCAAATATACTACTGAGAGCAATGCACTGGATGGAAAGAAAATAGAAATGAATGAATGAATGAACAAGCGGTGGCGATAGGTTGACTCTTTCGGGAAGCAAGCGTTAGAAAATGTATGGCAAACAAAAGATAAATAAATTTAAAAACAATGACATACACGCAGTCGGGACTTGGTTCTACGTCGAAGGGGTCTGCTACCACAAGAATCACGTGATCAAGAGGGGCTGTCACATTCCACGTACAATGGAGGTCCTGACTAAAAACAAAACACAAGTGTAAAAATAATACTGACAGTAAGGCAATATGTATATGAGGATTTTTTTGCTTTTAAAAGATACTTTTCGGCAATTTGCCTATAATAAATACGCACAATATCTTGTCTCTGTTTTGGAGAATATTGTCCTAATTTCTGCATATCTACTCATACACAATATAAGCAAGTGCGATTTAAACACCAGAACCTCAGTTCTTACAAGTAGAGTCCGAAGCATGTATGTATTTACTTCTTTTAAAATCTATAAATAAACACAATGGTGCGATAGGGATTTCTGATAAAATAGATAGCGGATTACCCCGATGATTATTTAACGTCTTCTCAATAGGAAGAGTAAGTGGTCACGTGGTTTTTCTTAGTTCAAGAATAGCTAACCGTGCAGCATGGCTTTGTTAGGAAACATATTTGTAATGATGAGTGGTGAGTTATGCCTTAAAGGTGGTATCCGAGATCTTGAGCCAAAAATATTTTCATTAAACATCTTAATAAACATCTTAATAAACTATTGTTACCTAAACAGATCACACAAAATGTTGTTTATTGATGTCTGACACCTGTCTGAAAGGTGTACCATGCCATCACAATCGTCATTACGAACATGCATTTCATATCTGAGCCACGCTGCACAGTTAGCTATTTTTAAACCAAGACAACCACTTGACCACTTATGTTGTAGCTCATATGTGACGTCGATGTCTATTTTTAGCGGAAATCCCACTTCTTATTTATAGATTTGAAAAGAATGAACATTTTAAGTGTTGATTCACGAGTTTTACTGCCCCGACGTTGCGAAACTGTTGAAAATCGTCAAAGCTCAGACTCAAGTATGATATTTTTCTACAGAAATTATGCACAAATACCCCAGAGGTCAGATATTGTTACATATAGGCAAACTCTCGGATACCACCTATACTTTTCACGGCGATATAGGACATCAATAAATGGCATGTCATGTCGTGAAATCCTTATAGGTTACAATAATTTATTTGGTTATTTGAGATAAAAATGGTCCAAACAGTCGGATCCACATTTAATACAAACCAGCATCACAGCGACTGTCATAAAGAGATGTCCAGCAAGTATTGCATCTTAAAAGAAGACCCCAAACAGATGACTGGGTAGAACCACCGTCGCATTGCAGGTCACATGCAAAACCTCCTCTATATGACAACTTTTAACCTAGAAGGAAACTTAAGCTCGAACGAACTATGGAAACGCGCATGCGTAGATATCTAGCTGCGTCTGGGGTCGTCTACCAGATTACCTTTTAGCGTAACATTGACGTCGGTCCGGTGTATTAATAATTTAATTAAATAAACCATTATAATGTAAGCAGGCAAAACGGTCGCATTATATACCATAAAGTTTTCCTATTTCTGTTATGTATGTTCGCTCGACAAACTTTTAGTTAACAGAAAACGGGTTGTCAAAAGTGAGGATATAGTGCTACATTCACTGCTATAACATGATGTTAACAATTAAGGACGATTTCTACAATAATAATCCTTTCATAGAGTTTTCTAATTTTTTGATAAAATAGTCCAGATATTTTACACAAACATAACAAATTGTGCACACAAAATAACTTTATTTTATGTTATATTTCAGTAATTATTCCATCTGTACATTTTTTATCACAACACACATGTTCTGCAAATGATTAAGATTAAATAATAATCCTTTCAAAGAATGTTTCTATTTTTTGATATCCATAGTAGAATTTAATGGCGAGTTCGAAAATGAAAAAAAATAGAAGGGTTGTGAGGCTACTATTAAAATAAACTTATTTTTCAATATCTAGAATTCATGTTATGCCTTGCTCACTTAATAAAACATAAAAAATAGTACAAATTTATCTCAAAATATTGAAAAAAAATGTTTCGAGACGTTCCGATTGGGTCTCATACCTGTAGGTTCCATTCTCGTTTGTTGGTGGCTCAATGGAAATTAGATTGTCGCCTGGTCCATAGCCTTGTCCACATAGTATCTCTTGAAATATAGAAATGTTTTATGACATGTGATCAAACACTTCTAAACACAGTAAAAGCTTCCGACCAATGAAATGTTGTCAAATCACCATTTATATGGGTATGAGTATAAGTACAAAATATAAACGGATCTGCAATGGATTTGGGATAAGCCATTTAAGAAATGATAAAAGTGGGAAAATCGTTCTCAAAATCAACATAAAAAATGGTACAGTTTCGCCTATTTAATGATGGAAAAGTATTGGACAGCCCCAACCCACTAGGGGAAAGGTTGAAATATTTAGTCAAAGATGCAATTATGTGCGTTTCATGCATTTAGCCACACGCCTTATATGATTTAACAATTAATAACAAATCTGTCAGTAAATGGTTTTATTAATGTAACTCTAGATAAAAAAAATCTTTTATCTAAGGAAGTATTACAAAAAAAAATAAAGAAAAGAAAACCAAAAGTTTTAATGAATAAGACCTTTAGTAAGCTGTAGCGTTAACACCAGATTTCTACAGACATTCTGAGATATTCGTACATTATCGTCACAAGGTTATGCATTTTTCAAATTCGTATACATACATGTACATCTTAACAAAAACTTTAAATAATTTTTAAATCAGTACAAAACGAAAAACAACAACAACGAAAACAACAACAATAACAAATACCATCTTCAACACTTTCGTCTTCGAAATCTTCGCCTACTTTTTCCGCGAATCTCGCAAAGGGGAGAACACTTTCATCTTCGAAATATCCACCTTCTTTCTCACTGAATCTTGCAAAAGAGAAGACAATACCAAATAAACAAGAAAGTATTAAGACAGGCACCAAATGTTTGGTATCCATTTTAATAATCCTTCGTTGAACGCCGTATGGTGCTGCAAATGGCGTATGTTTGTGTACAATACTTATTCAAGCGTCCCCTTTACTCTGTGACAAGTGGAATATCCGGTTGGAAGTAATTACGTTAATATCAACAAAACATGCAACCTTCACCGAACCAGAAGTGCGAGAACAAGCGAGATTTACCAATTTCACTTTTTTATCGAAACATAGCACGGACACGACTATGATCATGAAGGCGACGTCTAACTTTTATTAGCCATTCAGGAAAAGATCTAGGGGAGGGGGAGGTAGGGGGTGCACCCCCACCCCCCACCACCAACAACCAGGTAAAAGAGTAGAATTGTGAAAACACATACATGCAAGCTTAAAAATACTAAGCTTCTAAATTAAATATTGACTGTTGACTGCTTATGTCAAAGTTAGGTTCCCTTACTGTGTTTATATTTTAAGTATTTACTGCGATAAAGTTGAATAGATCGTGATTCTTATCCCAACCACACACACACACACGCCCCACCCCCACCACCAAAATTTTCTGGATCCGCTCCTGTAGACCTTAAATAAAATGTCTGGGTAGAACCTCGTCGCGCTCCAGCTGGGAGACCCGAGACACTTTAATTGGGTCTTTCTTGTATCACCTTTGGACTGTGTCGCTTGCGGCAGCGTACATAGTTGTTAGAAAGTTGAATTTCGGAAGCAAGGAGGATTGACCCTGCATTACAATGATAACCCGCGGTCAATAAATGCCTTGGAAAAAGTAGTTTGTGTACAGGGACAAATTTGTATGTCGAAGAAGACTAAACGCGACTATTGTGTCCAGGCATGCTTCATATGTTAACATTAATACTGCAACATGTTTCATCAAATTTCCAAGTTATTATATTGTCTAATGCAGATATACATGAAAAGCAAATTCGTGAATGAACAACTTTGCGCATGAATATCACTCAGTGAAAAGCGGGAGAACAATTATATTAGATCGGTTTCACTAGCTTTGTAGTGTATACAAGGTCGAGATATTTGCGAATTTGAGCGCGGTGCCTCAGTGCCTTCTGCAGTGCTGTGCAGGCTTTACATTCGGAATAAATTTAGATTCAGATCACACGCGCGTAGTGTTGACGGAATAAATCAAAGTGAGTGTAGCGAAGAACCAACAAATAACTGAGAGTTTATTTTAAACTAAGAGTATTTTGGTCGCGTCCTGGAGTACGTATGAGCAGGCAGTTACTTAAGACCGAATTTTAGTTAAAATGCAATCATATGGAATGCAGTGTATGTTTAAAGGTTGTATGCGACGATTTGAACCAAAATTAATTTTCTCAAATAACCAAGTAAGGTATTGTTAACTGAACATGTCCTGCAAAATGATGTTTATTGCTGTCCTATTTCTGTGTGAACAGTCAAGCATAAATCAACACCCGTCATTGCAAACAGATATTTCCTATCCGAGCCACGCTGCAGAGATAGCTATTTTTAAACTTAGAAAACCACTTACTTTTGAGATCACGTTACATAGTCATCCGGGTAATCCGCTCTGACGTCGATATCTATTTTTAGCAAAGACCATTATCGAGCTTTTATACAATTGGAAAGAATAATATTCAGAGTGATTTTCTCGCGATTAGTTCTGCCTAACAATTCAGTGCTCAAAATCGTATTTATTCAGACAAACGTTTGTGTTTATACAAATTCCACAAAACAGTGGTTCGATATTGTTATATGTATTTGATATAGGCAAACAGTAGGATGCCACATTTAATATAATAGTTAATCTATAATCGGATGTTAGTGACTCTGTTGTAATCTTGTCCCAATGAGTGATCTATATTTAGAAGAGGTGGTTGTCTTGGAGCTGATAACTTGTCTGCTTTTCAATGCGTATCGCAACTGATCTACCACGGAAAAATTAAAGTGATCATTATTTGCATACCTTTCATAGCTTGCAAGGTAAAGCTTACACCCCACACCCACCAAACAGCGCTTTGATTTTCTTCCCGACTCGGACACAAACCCAGGCAGTGAGGAGTATCATTTCTACTAACTTGTGTGAAACCTTCCCATACAGCTGAACATAAACCGTGGCCTGGCATCCAGACCGGTGTCTTTTGTAGTTACCTATTGTATTAATCATGTTGTACATTTAAATTATATGTCGCCATGCGAAATGATTCAGTTTCAGGTGCTTAGTATATAATGTACTCAATTTTATACCTACTTCTATGTACGGTAATTTATTAATTTGCGCAGACTTTAAATTATTATTACGATCGTTTTGCCATACCATTTACAGATTACAGACAATAAATAGGTATATTGAATGTAAGTCAATCAATTACCAACCAACCTAATACACGACTCATAATTGTAGTTCAACAATCTTCTTACGCGGACAAGTACGACATAATGTAGTTCCAAATTGTGATTTGGCTCAATAATCTTGGGTTGATTTAAAACAATAGACCCCATTCAAACCGGCCATATCAACTCACCCGAGTGTTCCTTCCACCACCCCTGTTTCTCAATGATCTGATTTGATACTGTAATATTTTATCGACAATCGTCATTACCTCACAACCAATACAATGGTGTATAACGGAAGTTTGTTGGAACGTATGACACTGTAAGTTTTTTTGTCTGTTTAATTTCTTAATTAATTATTATATTAATTATTAAAAGAAGCTATTTAGCTCATATTTAAGTTATAATTGTTATAATTATTGTAAATACTCTAGCTGTACTCGTTGTTGTTTCACAATAAGTTTTATTTTATTTTCTTAGTATTCCCATATATATGTATCGATTCGACTGAAATGAATAGCTAAAATTCTAATCTAGAGTTTGTCTTTGTATTGCAAATACATTTGGACAGACCACCTACATATTAAATGAAAGCTTGTCGTATTATTAATACTGAATGATACACATTTTAATTACGCTTCTTCTGTGTTTATTAAACTTAAGATTGTTACTACTGAAGAGTAGCATTTACTGTTTCAAGTACGTTTACTATTTAGTAGCCCATGTTCTACTGGGATTTTATATCAGTGGTAGTAGCCCAAGTTCTCTAGGGACTGTATATAAGTGGTAGTATTCTCTAGGGACTGTATATAAGTGGTAGTAGCCCAAGTTCTCTTGGGACTGTATATAAGTGGTAGTAGCCCAAGTTCTCTTGGGACTGTATATAAGTGGTAGTAGCCCAAGTTCTTTTCGAACTGTATATAAAATGTAGTAGCCCAACTTCTCTGGGGACTGTATATAAGTGGTAGCATTCTTTAGGGACTGTATATAAGTGGTAGTATCCTCTAGGGACTGTATATAAGTGGTAGTAGCCCAAGTTATATAGGGACTGTATTTAAATGGTAGTAGCCTAAGTTCTCTAGGGACTGTATATAAGTGGTAGTAGCCAAAGTTGTCTGGGGACTGTATGTAAGTGGTAGTAGCCCAAGTTCTCTAGGGACTGTATATAAGAGGTAGTTGCCTTAGTTCTCTATGGACTGTATATAAGTGGTAGAAGCCCAAGTTCTCTTGGGACTGTATATAAGTGGTAGTAGCCCAAGTTTTCTAGGGACTGTATATAAGTGGTAGTTCCCTAAGTTTTCTTGGGACTGTATATAAGTGGTAGTAGCCCAAGTTTTCTAGGGACTGTATATAAGTGGTAGTAGCCTAAGTTCTTTAGGGTCTGTATATAAGTGGCAGTTGCCTAAGTTCTCTAGGGACTGTATATAAGTGGTAGTAGCCGAACATTTCTAGGAACTGTATATAAGTGGTAGTAGCCCAAGTTCTTTGGGGACAGTATATAAGTAGTAGAAGCCCAAGTTCTCTAGGGACTGTATATAAGTGGTAGTAGCCCAAGTTCTATTGGGACTGTATATAAGTGGTAGTACTCTCTAGGGACTGTATTTAAGTTGTAGTTGCCTAAGTTCTCTAGGGACTGTATATAAATGGTAGTAGCCCAAGTTATATAGGGACTGTATTTAAATGGTAGTAGCCTCAGTTCTCTAGAGACTGTATATAAGTGGTAGTAGCCAAAGTTTTCTATGGACTCTATATAAGTGGCAGTAGCCCAAGATCTCTGGGGACTGTATATAAGTGGTAGGAGCCCAAGTTCTCTATGGACTGTATATAAGTGGTAGTAGCCCAAGTTCTCTAGGGACTGTATATAAGTGGTAGTAGCCCAATTTTTTAGGGACTGTATATAAGTGGTAGTAGCCCAAGTACTTTTGGGGCTGTATATAAGTAGTAGTAGGCCAAGTACTCTAGGGACTGTATATAAGTGGTAGTAGCCAAAGTTCTCTAGGGACTGTATATAAGCGGTAGTAGACCAAGTTCTCTAGGGACTGTATATAAGTGGTAGAAGCCCAAGTTCTCTAGGAACTGTATACAAGTGGTAGAAGCCTAAGTTCTCTAGGGACTGTATATAAGTGTTAGTAGCCCAAGTACTATTGGGACTTGATATAAGTGGTA
Source organism: Sinonovacula constricta (assembly GCA_007844125.1). Classification (NCBI taxonomy): domain Eukaryota; kingdom Metazoa; phylum Mollusca; class Bivalvia; order Cardiida; family Solecurtidae; genus Sinonovacula; species Sinonovacula constricta. Next base: position 56,105,356 of record CM017561.1, read on the forward strand.
GAAGCCTTAGTTATATAGGGACTTTATATAAATGGCTGTGCTAATTATATACGTCGGTATCAATTATTTAGATTAATTTAATAGTTAGTGTCTAGTTTATCATAATCGTTATCTATTATTCTTGAGGTAAGATCTTTAAGCGTCCAGTACTTTCATAGGTTTTTATCTTAGCTAGTTTAGGCCGAAACCTAAGTGTCCTGAATATGAAGTCGTTATCAAATAAAGTCTCTTTCCAAATCCAATACTTGAAACTGATATTGTACGTAGGCTGAATGGGAATCCAAAATAGAAACCAATACAATACATTGCTGTTGTTGGGGTATCGACCTTTCTATCAGTTATCATAGAGGAGAATCGTGTGTTCATATTGTGTTTCGGATGATCATTATGAAAATTATTGTAATTAGGTCATATATTTCTTTAAACATGACACGAACTCCAGCGTGGAATTAAATATAGTGTAAATGTTTATACTATTTTGTATAAAAAAATGAACGAGAGAGAGAGAGATAGGAGAGAGAGAGAACAAGGGACAGATAAAACGAGAGAACGAGAGAGGGAAGACGAAAAAGAGACAGAATAGAGACCGTCGAGAGACAGTGAGGCAGAGAGATAGGAGAGGCAGATAGATAGAGAGACTGGCAGTCGGGATAGCGGATGGATGGAAGGACAGCGGAACGGACGGACGGACCAAAAGGCTCTTTTTATTGATGTAACATAGGAAGAAAAATGTGAAGCCAGTCCGGGATTCGAACCCGGGACACTTCCCTAACAGGGCGAACGCTCTACCGACTGAGCCAACCGGACCGCGTACAAATTCTCTCTATCACCCGGCTACATATACCCCGGGCAACTTGAAATTCGTCCTAGAATTTCCACAGACCATATGTTTTACTTGCACATCCCAAGCACTTCTCAAGCACTTGTACCGTAACGATTGCGGATCATAGACGTTGAGTGCCATTGTAACATAGGCTGAAAAATGTGCAGCCCGTCCGGTACTAGAACCCGGGACACTTCGCTAACAGGGCGAATGCTCTACCGACTGAGCTAACCGGACCGTTTACACATTCTCTCCCTATTACCCGGCTACATAAAGAAAAAATTAACTAGTCTATGAAAGTTAAGTTTTCAATTTTCGCAGATAATGATAAATATTTAATGATAATTACATACTCACTGATAGATGTTATTTATTTATTTATGATTTTCTTTGAAAATAGTACAAATGAAAACAAAATCAAAATTAAAGATTGCAAGAAAACTATTACTTATCCGTTGGACCTATAAAATAAGCTCAGAGCATAACATTCAGTTTTACCAAATAGCCTTTAATTTATATAATGCTTCACATGTTTATATTCAACTATTCTTTTTCTAAAGCCAATTTCTAATCCTGAATTGTTCTGTTTTGCAAATCTTCAGGAAATAAATTAGATAATCGTAGATCAACACATCTTCCGTCACCATGCCTACCTCCATAATATCTGATTTTGAAAGGTAGGTGTGCTTGTAAGCAATAGAAGCATTTAGGAGCATGATCGCTAACATCTGCAACTAATCGATTATATCCTGCAATTATTCGCTAATATCTGCATATTCGCTAACATGTGCCTGTTCGCTAACATCTTCGCAATTTTAATATTCGTTTATATCTGCATATTCCCTTAAATATGTATGTTTGCTAACTTCTTCATGATCGTGAGTCAACATATATTCGCACTTTTTAATATTCTAGTATACCATCATAATTATTCGCATGTATCTAAATATTGACTGATATAACGTGTTTGTTTGTTAATAACTGCATGTTTGTAATGGAACTGAGTCTTACCGTATTTGCACAATTCGTTAACTCGTATGCATTCTTATTTTTTTGTGTCTTCTTCCACTTTATGAAGTTGTTTACAGTCAATTAGGAAACTAGTTCTTTCAGCCTTTATTTATTCAAAACGACTACCACTTCCTGGGTAGAACCAGTACCCAGTTAGTAGTTACCATAAGCAATGACTAACATCTATTGGTCGGCCGAGTTTCGAACCTTAGACCCTTCGACAAAGACTTCAATTAAAAGGCCATAGACCCTTTTTTGCATACTACAAACCAGGACAGCCTATTTTTTTATTGTTTAAGTTGTACTTAAGACAACGAACCATCCTTACTGAGTGATAAGCGAATGTTTTGTCTGTCGTATGTTGTGGTGTGGTGAATATATAATCATAGAAAATGTAATTTTAACACGATTGTAACTTGTGACTATTTTTTTCAGTTCACTCAGTCTTGAAATGTCAATTTTAAATCAGTTTATTTTCTCCTAATTTCTTTGCTGTCGTAACAGTGTTGTTGTTTTTGTTGTTGCTTAGTTGCTTAGTTTCCGTAAGAAAACCACCGCCAAGCAGAAAAACACAGAAAAAGTTAAACAACAATTTACAAGTGTTTGCCAATTCTGGATGTGTATTTTGTTTCATTTCAAATTTACGATAATACTGTTTGATACGATACGAATATCATTCTGAATCCGTGTATGGTGGCTTATGTAAAAACAAACTTGGTGAAATACTTAAAATGCTACTTTTTATTTAATTGTTTGTAAAACAAAAGTATTGATATTAATTTTAACTGATTGATAATCCTATTTATTATGTACATGTCAGGCTGAAATCGTGGTCCCGACATCACCAGTATTCCACGCCGGCCAGCATGAAAGATGTCTGGGTAAGTAACCTTATGAAGGGCGTGTGTCTAGGTTCTAAAAAGGTGTAGGGACTTCTTAGCTAAGCGATCCAGGCGCATGACCCACGGTAGAATGATGGTAATGCCTACTTTGATCAAAGGCATGTTCCAAAAAGAGAGCAGTTAGACAGGCAGTGACTCCGCAACCAGTCAGGGCTAAGGTTCGTGTTCCGGTCGGGGCGTGAACTGTCAAGTGCAGAGGTCTTCCAGCTGCAGGGATGGATCCAGGAGGGGGGAGGGGGGATGCATCCCCACCACCATCCAGGTAAATGTGATATAACAAATAATTATTTCAATCATAAATCAGATGTACGTTTACACAGGAAATATAACCGCCATATCATTATTATCCTTATACATTCAGATTAACAATTAAATCTGTGAAACTTTAAAAAATAATAATAATTTCGTTAAATTACATAAAAGAGTAGTTCTACGACTGGTAGGCCAGGTGTCAGGATAATGTGACTGGGTGCGGTATCATGTCATGTGTCCACTTCATGCTATACACAGTGAAGGCAGCACTATATCTGCTTCAAGTGGACACAGTTTCCAGGTAACGGAAATTATGCTGATGGGACGATAGACCCAAAAGATAACTAAAATTATGTTGATTTGACGATAGACCCAATAGATAACTGAAATTATGCTGATGGGACGACAGACCCAATAGATAACTGAAAATATGCTGATGGGACGATAGACCCAATAGATAACAGAAATTATGTTGATATGACGATAGACCCAATAGATAACTAAAATTATGTTGTTATGACGATAGACCCAATAGATAACTGAAATTATGTTGATGGGAATAGACCCAATAAACAGTTTACCCTGATATTAAAAATATACCGATGTCGAGTTAAGACACAGGGCAAGCACGATCACCTCAATGGGCACGACAGGCGCGTAGTTGCCTGAACGCAGAATACGCAGCTGCGTCAGAGTGTTCCCAAAGAATGAAACCATAAAAAGGGTAAATCTACAATATTTTTTTCCATAAATTGTCATAACCATATTGATAATAAAGAAGTTTATCACGATTTAAACAAATCAATATTTAACCAAATTTAACTTAAAATCTACTTATATCTTGATACCGGACAACGCAACAACCCTCCCCACCCACATACCCACTACCCCCCCCCCCACCCACCCCCCCAAAAAAGCAACCACACGTGATCTTGACGTACGTACGTACACATCATATCGTGCCTAGCTTCGCCCCTGCACGTGCTTTTTGAGACAGCTGTGGTAACTGTAGCATATCGGACGACAAATTTTGTTTGAAAAACGAGTAAAGTGTCCTCTTTGCAATCGCCACTGCTGAAAATAGTTTTTCGACCCAATTTTGAGCAGGTGATAGCAGCTTGTCTGTATTTAGGAAGTATCTGCTTTTAAAGGAGGTAAACAGTTTGATCCAGATGTTTCTTTCTTTAACAACAATATACATTATTTTTCCCTGAAAAGAACTCCCGAAATGAGGATTATTAGTTTATTAGATGTCCTACATCTATTTATAGAGTGAAGCATAACACCACACTCGTCATTACAAACAGGTATTTCTTTTTATGTGAGCCGCGCTGCACTTTTAGCTATTTTTTTTAAAACTCTGAAAACCACGTGCTCACCTATTTTGATATCACGTTATATTATCATCTAGGTAATTCGTTCTGACGTCAGTATCTATTTTTAGCAGAAATCTCCAATATGCTTTTTATAGATATTGATTTTGTGACTTTTTATTTGTACTGTCTAACAACAGAAGTAGTATTCAACATCGTCTTCATGTAGACTAAGGAATAAATTTATGCAGAAATTCTGCCCATATTCCCCAAAACCGAGTTAAGATTTTGTTAACTGTTTTCGATGTTGGCAATTACCTTTAATCTATATTTTTATACACGATTAAGAAACGCGTTTTTTTTATACATATAAATCTCTCAGAACTTCCCACTTCCTGGATAGAACCTGCACTCAGATATAGTGCCCGCGCGATAATTGAGCGTCCGCGGTTCACTGCATTTATCCAGTACGTGAGGCACGTGAATTATCCTGATAATGTTCATTTCATAATATAATAGATCTACTGTATATTGAAATACTTATTTAAAAAAAAGTACTTTAGTCTTATTGATACCGGTACAAGGACTGGGAAAAAATCAATTTAATTAAAACAGGTTCAAATCTCGCAATGAGCAGTATTTTTATAACTTGTAATTAATGGAAGAATGCAAAAATGGCTAAGAAGATGCTGTTCCTACATTATTAAGTTAAAAACTCAATCAATTATTTCGTAAAAGATTTTTGAATAAAAATAATGAACACATATTTGGAGGTCATATAAGATTTCAAAGACAATCATAAATTAAGTTTTATAAACATCAACGTGTGTTGGGAATGTGTTGTACACATACAGAAATGTTACGCCCATCTTGACCATAAAGAATAGAAAATAAAAATACGGAAATATGGTTTTGGTGGAGATTTGAACCGGTAAAATATCTTCACAAAAACATATGCATAACTTTACCAAACTGTTCTTCCTCTCTCTTTTTTTTTAAATTTATTAACAATAAACTCGGGTTTTGTATGGCGTCACCTTGCCTGGACTACCAATTCAGTTTTTCTTTAGGCAGGCCAGTGTTTGTGTAATTAACAAGTTTACTTATACTAAGTACCCAGAGCAATGTGCAATAACTTTCGGAATTGATTAAATTTAAAGGTGGGATCAGACAGTTTGACCTATATCAAATACTATCTTACACATATTTTGGGGAATTGTGGCTTAGCTTCTGCATAAAGTCATACGTTAGTGTAAGTAAAAACGATTGTGAACACTACCTAATTTGTACTGAATGTATAGCCTCCCACCGCGTGGGTTCGAGTTCCCGTTCGGGGAGAAGGACTTAATGCGAGAAGTCTTCCAGCTGACTTGCGGTGCGCCGGTGGTTCTACCCAGACATGTGTCTGGGGTCTTCCTCCACCAAAAAGCTGAACGTTACTATAATGATCATAACTGGTCGCTGCAATATATTCCAAAAACAAAACAAACTACCTAATTTGATTAACAGTATAAATCGGGAAAGAACTCTCTCTAAATGTTTGTTTACTTTCCAAATTTATAAATATTATTTATTAAATAAGCACGATGATGATCTCTAAAGTAATTACTGACATGAGAGCGAATTATCCGGACGAATTAAAGAGACGTTAAAAGTGAGTTGTCACGCGGGTAACAGCTCACAGAGCAGCATGGCTAGGAGAAGAAATACATTTTTAAATGACCAGTAGGGCGTCATGCTTCATATTTCCCATAGAGGTATGACATAAAAACAGCATTATGCAGAATCTTTTCAGATAAATGTATCATTTGTTGTTATTCTCTGACACATATAGTATCCAAACTGTCGGATACTACCTTTAAAATGCCAGGCCAACAAACAAACAAACAAACCATGCACACTAACACTATTAGATAGACATTCTTTAAATAACTTTTGTTTTGCATTTGTGAATGAGTAAGTCCACGTATACCCTATCAACTATCACTATTTGAGTCATGGGAGACATTTTTTAAAATTCTAATAACTAAAGTTGTTAATGAAACAGTATGTCTAAACAAATGGTATCGTGTTGCATTATTTGAGTCACGTGAGAGGGATTAGTTGGTTCCTATTGTTTTCTGTTTACAGACTACGTCTTATCAGAGTACCTTCAATGGGAAGAAACTCGGCTACCACCCCGACAGGGTTATTATAGGTAAGATAATACTGTCTTCTTGAAACTTGATATGAAAGCTTTTCCGAAAGTTTGGTTCCCTAATACTTTACTGCTAGTTAGGGTCGGACCACATCTACTGTCCCGTAGGCATCAATGTTAATAATGAAAGTGCTCTTTTTTCTTCTTTTTTGTGTGTGTGCTTCTGACTGTTTTAAATATCCATTATTGGTTCATATCTCAGTTACACATGACATTGAAAAATCCAAAGAAACACATAGGTTGTCCGGCTCTTTAAAAGATTACGTATTTGAGCTTTCTCAGAATTAATCCGCACAGCCGGCATAACACGCTAAGAGCTGGGAATTTATAAATACTGGTTCGATTATTTGTTGCAGTTACAGAATCGTGACATCGAATTTAACTTCCTGTCTGGCGTCTATACTCAATTTCCAGATGGCTGTCATGTCCTGTTTCACTTCATATGCTGTAATTTTGATAATAAAACATAGGCACTCTTTTTTTCTAATTATACATCCACACCCCTGGGCAACCAAGGGCGGATATCTGGGTCTAATTCCAGTCAAGTAGTGGTACGAATTGGCAACCCGAAACACAGCACACTTGCGTGTCAATTCTATACATTAGATTTTGAAGACATATGAATTTTCTCCCTTGTTTGGAGTTTACTTCCACATAAATTTTGTTAGAAATATTATTTTCACTGTTATTGTTATGCTTACCACGTGCTTATGTAATAAAAATCAATATTTATTAAGTCCATATTAAAAATGTAATTTTGGTAAGCATGTTGTAAGCCTTTACACAAAGGTTAAAAATGATAAGATCTATCTCCCATATGTTTAAAAAACTTTTCCTCAAAGGGTAGGGTGGAGGTAATTAAATTCTTGGCAATTCGCCAGGTAAAGGTAATGATGTCCCCGCAAAAACGCAAGATTAACAGATATAACAACAATAACAATAAGAAGAAATATTCTTTAAAAGATAAGGGCGATGCTGTAACGAACATAAGCTAATGAAGTTTGTATTTGGAAAGCGATTGATTTTAAGACTTACTGTAACGAAAGATTGTATATTTTCCTACACAAAGTCAGTAACATTTAGATCTAATACAGTATGGACATCACCAATACATTTGTTATGGTTCTATAGTCAGTAACATTTAGATCTAATACAGTATGGACATCACCAATACATTTGTAATGGTTCTAAAACAAAAATAGTTGTAGAATTGCCCTTTAGAGTCTACAAATGCATGTTTATTAGCCTACATGAGCTTATTAAAGTTATAAATTTATAAACGGCAGTTGTAGTTTGACCAGAAATTATTGAAAATGCATGCCATGCAATATTAACCATCAAAGAAATGAACATAAAAACACACTTTAAACATGCATAGACCTTACCTTGAACTGTAAAATTCTCTAAACGTCTTTGTTTTTGTTCAGGAGAGAGAATGGGAGAGGGAATACCATGGGGTTTTCACCCAATTCAGTTCATGTAAATTAGTCCTTACAGTCTCTTTACCAACTGGTTCAGTTCCTCTTTTCATCAGTTTAGTTCTGATACTCTGAATGCTCATGCGTCTGTTCACCCCAGTCTTATTCTGTCACCAGTTGTGAATTTTCGTGGCCTACCTGCTCATTTTTGTTGCTCAAAACTATCATTCCTTTGAGTACGTCCAATGATCTGATATACTGTAGATAGAGGATCATCTGCTCTTTCAGACAAACCTTGTACTGAAGTGATTCCATTTTCATATAAATCATAGACAATCTTTCTTTTTTTCTTGAGCTGACATTTTTACAGTGACCTCCAAATAGCAGACGTCATTTGTTTAACAAGGGAGATTACTCTTATTGACTAAGTTTAGTATAAGGAGGAGTATTTCCCTTGACCCTTCGTACTCTTACATGACCATGTAATGATGAATGCAAAATATATGAACAATTTAAAGAAAAAAAAATCTTAATAATTTCTAATCAAACTATACATTTCTTTGTTAAAGTATATTCTAAAGGTTTCCAAACAATAGTCAGTTATGTACAGTACATGTAGGTGTATGTATGTATGTATGTATATAATCTAACAAAAATAAATCCATGTCAAGCTAGGAAGAAACGCGATCTCTGCTTGTCATTGCTACTATTGCACTACACTTACGGAAAACCGTGATGCAAGTTTGGTGCAACTTTAACTAGTGTCTAAACTTATGTAAAACCGTGGTGCAAATTTAGCGCAACTTTAACTAGTGACAACACTTATGTAAAACCGTGGTGCAAGTTCGGTGCAACTTTAACCAGAATGTGTCGTGGGATGCTAACTGGCTATAATCTGTCAAACTCAAATTCGTCATAAGGTTTAGTCAAATTTAACCCGTGTTTACTATCATACTATAACAATTGATCAGTCTTGTCGTAAGTTTTGGGACAACTTTTACTAATTATACGGTCAGATTTAGGGGCACCCGTGGTGTATTGTTAGAGTCGCCGATTTGTAACTCCTCCGACTGCTTAGCCTCTCACCGCGTGAGTTCGAGTCCGGGTCGGATCGAAGGACTTAATGTGGAAAGGTCTTCAAGCTGACTTGTGGTGCGCCGGTTGTTCTTCCCAGACATTTGTGTGAGTCTTCTTCCACCAAACAGCTGGACGCCGCTATAATGATCATAATTTGTCGCTGCGATGTATTTAAAAAAGAAAAGAAAAAAGTAAATAACACCAACCAAAACAAACAAAACGAAAACACTATCATTAACAGATTATTTCAGCTGTATAAGTTAAGTGATCTCACGTCGACAGAGCCACTAGATGGAATCTATGT
>CM017561.1:56119652-56135153 GCA_007844125.1 Sinonovacula constricta
GCTAGGTCTAGGGGAAAGGTGTCAAGGTTTCTCCGCAAGGTATGTATATGTTTAATAACTTATGTTCGGACGTTGTAAGGATAGCAAATTGAAATGCCGAATGCATACATTGGTTAAAATATACAGGTTCGTGGGTACTACAAAGTTATGCCTGTCTAAAAATAAAATATGTTAGATTTTCACAATGGCTGACAGTGACCATATTTGTTTTTGACTATTACTTTTAAATCCGTTACTGCAAATAAAATTGGTAAATATCATCAGAAAACAGTATCGATGCATACATTTGTACGCCGAGGGAATGGTACCGTGTGGACGGACCTTGTCATTCAGCGAATTGCTGGGTATGGACACAAAAGTGAGCTGTTTGTTTCTAATGCTACATGATGTATGATGACAAAATTACTTAAGCAGTACTCTGACCCAATCGGAACACTTTGGATAATTCTCGAATCATCTCTCGGATGTATGTAGGCAGTCGATTTACCTCGGCCATTTCCCTAAATGGGACCTCTTTTGTGACAGACCTCAAAACAAAGATGGCAGCTCGGATGACAGCTCACTATAGTACGACGCCTGTAAAACTTCACTTTGTGGCTGATTCAAATTTAAATCATCCAAGTTTAATTTACCCAGCGAAGCAAAGACACAGCTGTCAAACGACGCCATTATTTTTGTTTTGTGCAAACTACATTTTAATCATATTCTTCCGACTTCCGGCGAACAAAACGATTGTGATTTCGGTAAGTATCATTGCACCAGATACATCCGAGGGATGATTGTCCCGAAGACGGAATTACCAAAGGAGTTCCGATTGACTCTGACCCAAAAGTTGTCTGCGTTGCTTGCGACACCGTCCAGAGTTATTAGAAAGCTGGATATCGGAAGCACACGGGATTGACTCTTCATGACATTGACTACTCGCGGTCAGTTATTCATGCCTGGGAAGAAGTAGTGCGTGAACAAATATGTATGTCTAAGTAGACGAGTCAATTGTGTCCAGGTATAATTCAAATTTTAACATTAAAATTGTTATCCGTTTCAACTGGAAGTTCATTATATTGCGTAATTCAGATATACATGAAATACAGATTTATGATTGAACAATGCCGCGTACGAATATCCCTCATTGACGAAAGGGAAGGGTCGAAATGGGAAGCGAACTGCTATTAGAACGAGTGTTCCAATGACTATGCATTATCTACTAGGCCGAGATATTTATATTAATTTTTACCATAGTTTGCACCTTTATTTGTGTACCGGGTCAAACTTACACCGCCCAAATGGCGTTTCTGAGCGCTTTGATTTAAAGAATGTTATTGGAAGTTTATGACAAATTGTCATAAATGAACAGGCCTTTTTGTCTCGTTCATTTCCTCGATATTTTTCTTCAAAGCTGATATTACTTAGTAAAGAGATTTTGGTCTTACGGGATATATCGCAGAATAAAGCACGGTGTTGCGTTCATATGCACGGTAAACTAATTACGACGACCGTAAGATTGATTGATTAATTAGTTACAAAGCATTGGAACTGTAACGACCGCAGGGGTAGAAATATAAGCGCTTCAAACCAGCCTCGCTGCTGGGTTAACTCTTTAGCGACGCGGTTTCAGCGGCTTCCCGATTTGCGCGGTTAAGCAACGGTTACCGTGGTCGGTGTACGGATGGGTGACCGTTGGGGAGCGCCGGCCTGCGTTACATTGGTGGCAGCGGTGGGATAGTCAATTGCCGGACTGGAGTTGCGTGCCCACGGAACTTCCCAGGCCAAGTCTCGGGACGAGACTTCTCGGAGGGGGGAGTTATGTAACGACCGCAGGGGTAGAAATATAAGCGCTTCAAACCAGCCTCGCTGCTGGGTTAACTCTTTAGCGACGCGGTTTCAGCGGCTTCCCGAGTTGCGCGGTTAAGCAACGGTTACCGTGGTCGGTGTACGGATGGGTGACCGTTGGGGAGCGCCGGCCTGCGATACATTTGGTGGCAGCGGTGGGATAATCAACTGCCGGACTGGAGTTGCGTGCCCACGGAACTTCCCAGGCCAAGTCTCGGGACGATACTTCTCGGAGGGGGGAGTAATGTAACGACCGCAGGGGTAGAAATATAAGCGCTTCAAACCAGCCTCGCTGCTGGGTTAACTCTTTAGCGACGCGGTTTCAGCGGCTTCCCGATTTGCGCGGTTAAGCAACGGTTACCGTGGTCGGTGTACGGATGGGTGACCGTTGGGGAGCGCCGGCCTGCGTTACAGAACAAAACACCGTACATAAAGTCGTTAAAAATAGTGATGGTATTTCTACCCTTCTGACTCTCAAGCAAATATACGGGTAGTTTCACGTCTGGTTAGTATAGTGTCAGGATAATGTGACTGGGTATCATGTCAGGTGTTCGCGGCATGCTATACACAGTGAATGCAGCACTATTTCTGCTTCAAGTGGACACCGTCTCCAAAAAGTGAGATACTGTTGGAGAGACGATAAATCCAATGAACAAAATCAGTTCACTACAAATATATTCAACTATAAAGATGTCGACGCATGTGGCCTCACATATTGCAATAACATGAATTCGGACCACAAAGTGCGTTTTTACATTTATACCATCAATCCATTGAAACAATTTGTTTAATTTGCATTTTTTTGTCTTAATTGTTCTGTTATCGTTTGGTTAGGTGAATGAAAATCTCAATAACGAAATGCCAAGTATATCTTTAACATACGTCAGTCATGTACAGTAGACTGGTTAGCTTTTTAGTGATGCAAATTTTAAAAAAGGTTGACGTGTTGGTCGTTTAGTTTCATGCATCATGTTGATACATTTAAAGGTGACCAGGTCATATTAAAGGTGGATACCGACAGTTTACCTATACCAAATAATTGTAACAATATTTCTTTCCACAGTTTCTAATAATTTTTCGGTTTCACATAATTTCTGCATAAACTCATACTTCAGTCTGAGTAAAGACGATTGTGAACACTAACTATATGTGAGACAGTACACGTTGGTAAAATAACTCTACATGTTCATTCATTTAAAATGAATTCTTTTCTATGAGTAAGCTCGTAAGTGATTTCCGCTAACAATAGATACCGACGTCAGCGCGGACTACCCAGATGCCAATATAACGCGATCTTCAAAAGTAAGTTGTCACGTGTGTATCTTTGTTAAAAATAGCCCTCTCTCTATCTGCAGCGTAGCTCAGATAGGAAATACCTGTTTGTAATGACGATTGAATGTATTGCTTTACTTTTCACACAGATCTAGAACATCAATGGACAGCATTTTGCAGGACCTTTTCAGGTAGCAATGACTTATTTGGTTATTTGAGAAAAAATATTTGGTCCAAACTGTCGGATACCAACTTTAAGTCAACTACTGATACAGAAAACACACAAAACACCTTGATCCCCTTGACTATTTACCTCTGATTTTCATCAGCTGTGGCCCCGGCCTTGTGTGTCTGACCCCTGCAGGAACATACGATGAGAGACCCCCATGGTTCTCCGTATTCCACGGCATCTGCGTCTATGATTCCGGGCACCATCATGCCGCACCGACATTGGCTCCCACCTTACCCACAACTGTCGCTCTTGCGATCGCGCACCAGGTTCCGACGCTCGCTCCACCGCTACATCCGGTTCCAACGGTTTCTCCGGTTGTAGGCAGGAAGTGACGTCATGGGAAAAAAGTGACGTTAATTGATTTTATGACGTCATATGGGAAAAGGGTGACACCATCTGAATTGCGGTGACATCATTTGGATTGTAGATCAAAATACAGCGAAATGATTTATTTGGAATTATTTTATAATTTTAGATATATTTTCCCTTGTGTTTGTTGTTAAATTTTTCCATTGCAACATCTCATTTCCAAACGTTTAAAAAACATTGCTTAAACTAACTTATTGACATTAGTTTTAAAATAATGCTCTATTCAGCTTCCGACCATGACCCGAACGAAAGCATATACAATGTAGCTTTTTAACAGCTTTTAAATTTATTTCTGTTTATTTCTATTAATTTCTCTCGCAAAGGGAAATAGTATTTAAATGGGCATGTATTATATATCTAAATAGATATCTCTGTTTCAGAAAAAAATCTAGTTCTGGACTAAAGTTAGATACATTAATTATAAAGTTTTATTTAACAACGCAGGCAGTAGAGCCTTCCAAATGTTGTGACAAACAAAACAGTACTGATTTACCGCGAATGCTTTATTATATGTTGGTCTCGACGTAATACAACTATTAGTAATTATTGTAGAACAAACTAAATGTATTTAAGCCCTTTTAAATTTAGATCTTTTTTCTAAACTATGCATTGGAGATTCAGCACACCATCAAAGCAAAGCGTTCATTAAATCTTGGACCTAAATTGTATACATATCGTCAAACTACCGTTGTGTTTCATTCAGTACACTGTTCATTTGGATTTTTATAGAAAAAAACATTACCACAATCGTCAAATCATATTATTGATGTGTTTTACTGTTTGAAACAGCTACATTTTTGAGCTAACGAAAACTGCACAAATTGTTAAGTACTATTGCTACACACGGTGCTTCCTACAGCCGCAGATCACTAAATTATAAAAATATTCTCAACTTAGCAATATGTCTTCCCTTTTCTCTATTTTTGCAACTTGAGACATAATTCTTTAACTCTGTGTTATTGCAAAAATAAAAAAACAACACCAAAAAACAAAAACGGAGTACGGACAAAATCCTTCAATAACAAAATTCCTACTGTTCATTTTAGCTAATTCGGACAAGCACCCTCCTGTAATTTTTCCAATGCTGATAAATCCCCTCCTATACATTTTCCTCGTGTTACAATAATGGTTATTTGGTTCGCACTATTAATTCTCGTAAATGCACTGATAAAAACATCAGTTTTTCTTTTTCTGATAAAATTCCTACTTCCAAGATATATTTTTTCTGTAATTAATTTACCCGGTTGAATTTGTTTTTGTTAAATTTTAGATTTTGTCCTCCTATGCCAAAACGAACGGAAGGGATTTTGTCCGGGAGACCTCCTTGGTCAACCGGTATAGACAGGCCTGCAATCGTAAAACTTCGGGTATTTCCGTATGGTTCGTAAAATACACCTCGTACATAGCTCTAGAATACACCAAAGTGCGTCGCCTGAGTTATGAAACAGTGTCCGTTCGCGAGAAAGTAACAAATTATATATATATCATTTAGTTGAGTATATCTTGCAATAACAACGATTTTTTTTATCAATACAATCTATATGATTTACGGAAAATTGAAAAGTCAACATTAAATACCCAGTATTAAAACTAAGACACACAAAGTAGATCCAAGATGGCGCCTTATTATGTCAGAGGTCTCTTGCATAGCATAAAGGCCGAGGTGATCAGATTGACAGGCCTGTACCGTCCCAAAAGGGAGATAAGAATGTGATTTTTTTTATGGGAAGAGTAATGCCTCTTTATAAACAAAAAGCTGAAATTGGAGGGGCTGTTTGTAGGTTTGCTCTATTTTTAGTCTATGTAAAGGCTTAATAATCTATAACTTTACTTTCTCGTAAAATCTATACAATTATTGTCTTGTTTTCTTCATTTGTTATGCTACAACTACTAGTTATTATTTAGAAGCATTTTATCTCAATCTTAGTGTCAATTGGTAAGCAGGCAATTGATCCATTTGCTTCTGATATAAATGACAAAAAGAAATTCGAATCATTAATACATGTTTTATTATTTTTTAGGATCCTACAAAAACCTGTATGTACATTTACAAATTAACATCAAACGTCTTACACAATAATAATAAACAAGGAACAACTGTGAATAATCTCCCCTTAATACTCATTAAAAGGAAGCAGATCGTTCTATTTGGATTACTTTGGTTTTATTATGTGTGTGTTGATATTTGTGCTTACATTAAGGTTCTCAGGTTAACAATCACAATCATGCATTATCATATTTTCGTTTATAAATTATCTCTTAAAGTATTTTGATGGATTAAGCTCTCATATAAAAAGTAAGAAACATTATTGTCAGCAAAGGCATATATCTTAAAAAGAAACAGCGATAAAGTCATAGGATTCCAACTATGACATTGGATCTAGTAAGAAATGCCTCTGTCTCTGGATCGTCGTCACCAATCCTTAATGCATGGAAGATGCAATGCTGACCATATTTGGGTGGTTTCGCGTCCAATTCAGGGTGAAAAATGTCATGTTATGTTTCCAGCTGACCTAAGGCGCGCCGTTGGTTCTACCCAGAGGGTTGTCTTGGGGTCTTCCAATGGAACCAATGGGCGTCGCTAATATGATCGTAAATTTGTCGGTGCAATGAATCAGACCAAGATTAACATACATTTATACTTGCATACAATGAAAATAAAATGTTAAGTCATGTCATATTCAACGAATAAAACAGTACATAAAAGTCGAAACTGTCGAAACTGTCGTCTGATAATCATGAGCATGTCCATTAAAATACGATTACAAACAATAAGAATGGTGCTCAAAATGTTTGCGGAAAAAGTTATAATTTTCTGATTACAATATCGAAATTTCTAAACATTCAGGCCAGTGTCAATAAGTATTTGATACAAGAGGAGTTCAATAACACAATTTCAAAGAAATATTTTGCATGCAGCCAGTTCAACAGTTGAAACTTATTGTATAATACGATTCGAAACATGTTTGTTAACGTGTATATACACAAACTACGTGTATATGCCACTACCGTTTTTCCTTAACATCAGCTGTTTTACAACATCCAGTACGTTCAAGTACAATGTATATTAAGTATGGCACAATGACGGTACCTTTTATCGGCCTATAAAATTGCTAAAAAAAGTCACGACCAATCGTTCTTATTTAACAATGTACTCAAAACAATTGAAAATCATGCCGCTAATGAAGATATAAAACAAAGGCAACCATATAAAGAACTAACGAAAGAGACACCATAGGTGCTGAATTAACGGAAGGCGTTGTCCTTGTTGGACTTGTCGGGGCAGGTTGTGTTGGACTCTGACACGGTATCAGCGGAAACGCCGACTTCACACTTGCAAACAAGGCCCCAAAACGTGACCCTACCTTGTAAAACGCCGGCGGCTGTCCCATGGGAGCATTTATTTCGAAGAAGCTCCCTCCCGGATACACCTTGTTTGTATTGCTGTCCCATAAAAACTTCCACTGAGCACCTGCTGGAAGGTATACGTTCATCTTGTCAACTTTCGACTGAATGACCGGTGCAACCAGAACATCACTTCCGAACATGTACTGGTAAGTGATGCCCCAGGAATGAGAATCCGAGGGAAATTCCATGAATAACGGTCGCTGAACAGGAGTTCCAAAGAGACTGTTCTCCTCGACCAAAGTCTTAGTGTAGTTGGAGATATAGACGAATATCCGAGCAAGCCGTCCAAACTTCTGCTCGATACAGTCATTACTGTAGAACTGCACATTTGCTGCTGGTTGGTTTCCTTAGTAAAATAAAATTAATCTAGGTTGATTTTCTGTTTGTTGTAAAATTATATTACATTTCAATTTATTGAAGAATAGATGAATAATATTTTCTTAAATAATGACAACTCAATTGCGTAGGCGTCACTTCAAAAGGCCGAAGTTTCAAACAAGAAAGGTGTATAACGTTCCCTTACGGTACCTATGACTGTCAATCTACGTCGGGTGCCGGTGGTTCTACCCAGACATTTGTGAAGGGTCCTCCTCAACCAAAATACATGTAGCTGGATGTCGTTTAAAAGATCATAATTGGTCGCTGAGATGATTTTATTAATAGGAATGACAAACGATGTCTTATAAGAGTTTGCGAATACATCTATTCGACACAAATAAATCTCTAATAAAATATTTAAGCAAAAGGAATGTGTAACATCAACCTAAATCAAATATTGATTAACAATTCATTGTTAATAAAGTGTCGAATAGGCAAATTATGTTGTTAACAGTTATTGTTGCTGTTGATAATTAAGATGCTTGTCGATCTCTTATATTATTATTGTTGCTATTGCTGCTGCTGCTGTTGTTATTTATATATATCCTCTAAAACACGTACCTTCATGTGACCTGAACACCGGAGTAAAGATGGCTGCCTCTGCAGATCTGAGAAACAGTTCCTCGGTTCGAACCAGGGCCCGGCCGACTTGGGCGAACTGTGCGGCCGTAGTATAGCCCCCGATGTCAAAATGATTGATACCAATACCCGACATCCCCATCCCAAGAGCGGCAGTGACCGTGGAAGGCAGACCATCTGCATAGCTGAAATCCACGTTCTGATCCCCTGCCCACATCAACGTGGTAAAATTACCGCTCCCTGAATGTTTATAAAACAACTGATATTAATGACGTTTCTTTAGGTTTAAGACGCACAAAAATCAAACGAAAAAAGCGAAGGGTTTCTTTGCAAATTATGGCTTGTTTTGCGACTTTCGATGGATAAACGGTGGCAGCACAATCCAGTCATATCCTCGGGGTCGGCCGGAGGTTGGGGCGGCCGTGGCCGAGCGGCTTAAGTCGCCGACTTGTAACTCCTCAGCCCCCTCATCGCGTGGGTTTGAGTCCTGGTCGGTCGAAACCTTCATGTGGAGAGGTTTTCCGGCTGACATGCAGTGCGCCGGTGGTTTTACCCAGTCATGTCTGGAATCTTCCTCTGCCAGTGATTAGCAATATGCCCACAATTGTGTGGTTGCGATGTAACGAAAGCATAAAACGAAAAACAAAACATTTCCTCGGACAGAACGGAATTAGCTAGCTGAAAAACTTTCTTAAACTGAAAAATGGCATATTGTGTATAAGGAGTAGTCGAATGCGCGAACAGTTCAGTGCGTAACGATGTTGCAAAAATAGAATGCAGGCCTATTTATGTGTGTCAAAGAGTGCGTCCAGTAAAATATTGTTTCTCCCAAAAACAATCAGGAATGGATCCGGGTTGGGGGATGCATTCCCTCACCAACACCAGGTTGTAGAGTTGAGTTTGTGAATATATATATATTATATATATATATAAATATATATTATATATATATATATATATATATCGAGAGAGAGAGACGAGAGAGAAGCGCGAAGAGAGAGCAGAGAGAGAGAGAGAGAGAGCGCGCGAGCTGGGGGGCGAGAGAGGCAGGGAGAGGGGAAGAGGGCTCTCCGAGTCGGCAGTATCGAGCGAGAGGAGTCGCGCGAGAGCGAGGGGCGAAGAACTACTAGGGAGAGAGAGGAGAGATTGAGAGAGAGAGAGAGAGAGTATTTACTGCGATAGAATTGAATGGATCTTGATTCATACCCCGCCCCCCTCCTCTCCCCACCCCACCCGCCATTTCTTTTTCTGGATCCGCCCCTGAAAACAATGGCTTTAAATAAGATGAGTAATTATTTACAAATTTATGCAACGTATGTCAAACAGAAACACCGAGTTGCTTTTACTTTTACTTTCGTGCTTGCATATACCATAATGCATTCTTCACTGGCTTTTTGTACAATAATGGGCTTTAAAAAAAAACATTACAAATGATTGTAGCGTAATATGTTTCATCAATGATTACGCACTTACCCCCAAGTTGAGAACGTGTATAGACGGGCCAAAGACAAAGATTTCTAGATTATTGATAGCCTTTGTCGATGAAAATGCTACGCAATTTTAGTTGAGAAAAATCTTGACCAATCAAGAAGTAGTATGCATGAGTTTCGCCTTGCTTGGTCCAATCAATGTTTAACGTAGGCCTTCTTGAATGGTCAAGGTTAGTAAAGTACTAAAACCTTTGACAACTCAAAGTGGTTAGTTAAGTCAGGATGTCAGTACTGCCTTTGAGCTCGTGTTTTTTAGTTTTATGAAGCATTTTAATTGGCTAGATTCAAAATATTATTTGGATCGGACCAATCAGATACTTGAATAAATTATCAAATACATTGTTTACATTTAAAAATACATCGTACATTCCGTGGTGCCATTTGTGGGGGACACCAACACATCTATTACTGACGGAGTAAGACTTCAGTAAAATATCTAAGTTGAACCACAAGCGCACCATCGTATTTGTTTTTTTAAATTCTATCTCCCGCCTGGCACTCGAACCCACGATTCCAACTCTCTACACACCTGCTCCACCGGCTCTCATCCAAAACACAACGTCCCCGAGTTTATTTCGCTCCTCAACAGCCTCTCTGTTAAGCCGGGCCCATGCCACCGGAAATGCATTGTGTTCCTCTCTGCCTGAGATTCCCGCATGAAGTACAACACCATCAGCCGGAAGGTATTCCCCAAAGTCGGCCATCCATCCGCTGAAGCCGAGGTCTATCATGTTCTTTTGTATTACTCCTAGAAAACATACAAATATAATGCACAATCATCCTAGTAATGTAATTAATATAACAGTTTTGGCGTTTAGTTTTTTATAAATCTGACACCAGCAATCTTAGGTGTGGAATACGTTGGCATATATTTTTGTTCTTGGTTCTAGTACACAATATATAATACTCTACTTAGGTTTAAATAAATATTTAATGTTCTTGATTTAGAGCAAATCCATTCTGAACTCCTCGGGTAATTTCGTCCTCGGGACAATCCAGTCGGAACTCCTCTTCGCAATGCCGTCGTGAATTATCCGAGGCGTTCCGTTTGTAGAAAACCGGGCTTCAAGTAATTCAAGTAATTTGACTGTTTGCGCAATAGTCACATATATTTAAATGTACAAAATGAAAAACATCCTCAGAGATTCAAATGCACCCAAGCATATCGAAGACTCGTATCATAATACTTTTGTATTAAAAATTTAAAAAAGAGGTAGCTTCGAAAAAAGTGAAGCACAAACGAGAGTCTAAAGTTATTATTTTGAATAAACTCTAATCGAGTATTTGAGGTTTAGTTATATGAACATAAACAACTGTCAATAGCTTTGTCCCAATGGCAAGTATATTTTTTATTTCAATGCGTCTGAACTTGCGAAATTTAGTGCGAATAAATAATGTAAATTTCACTTGAATAAATACTAAAATAAACTATATATTCCTTGAGTGTACATGTTACAGTGTATGATATAATAAAGTATACGTTCCTTGTGGGGAAAATGAGAGATCAGTTTCACCTTTGTACCAGCTAAAAGCCTGAGGATTTGTCAGATCCACCGTAGCGCATCCGAACTCTCCGAAATCCAGAATATTCGGCTGTCCGCTAGTGTTCTGGACGAAAAACTTCGGATCAGGAACGGTTCGGAAAAGCTCACCAAGGATGTTCAGATTCGGATTTATGTAGGCTAGAACACGGACTCCCTGATTTTTCAGGTCCTGGATGGTTGTATTGAGATCTGGAAAAATATAAGGGAAAGACTTTATTAAAACAGTTCCAAGAACGAGTTGCGTAAGAAGTGTGGGGTTGTGTGGGGAGTATAAGCAGATATTGGTAGAGTGTGGCTAACGAGCGTGAATGTTTGGGACATGGGACGTAGGAGTCAGTCCAAGAAGGAGAAAGGGTAAAGGGGTAGGAAAGCTTGGGAATGAAAAATAAAGAAATGGTAATAGGAAAAATAAACGACTAGAAAAAGATGACAAGAGAATGTAAAAGATAGAGACGAGTTAGAGAAAGTGAAAAATAAATCGAGTAACCGAAAGGGGAGAAATATCGGTATTTAAATAAGTCCTAGAAAAGCATTAAAGGAAGTCAGAAAAAGGCGGTAGAATCATATAAACAATATATGAAAGGACATGACGAATACGGGGTGGACTGAGAAAGATAAAGATTGTGAAAAAGAGAGATGATGCAGGGATGAAGGAAACGAGATAGAGGGGAGGAGAAGTAAAGAGACAGATAGAAAAAAAGAGTAAGCCTTAAAGTGGGTACAAGTTGTTGATGGTGATAAACAAAGGTAAAGATAAGGAGATGGAGAAACAGAGGGAGAAAGTCTAAGAGATTGAGAGAACGTAGAAGGTGGTGATAATTGATACTTTGACACACAAGAGAGAAAGAGAGAGAGAGGAGAGAGAGAGAGAGAGGGAGAGAGAGAGAGAGAGAGAGAGAGAGAGAGAGAGATATTGAATGGAGAAACTAACTGGGATATAGGGTTGTGTTCCATTTCCAGTCCCAGAAGAGCCGGGAACCAAACGTGGTCTTGATGGAGCCAGCCCAGTCCTGGATCCATATGGCCGCCACTGGCACATCGTTTTCTAGGGACTTGTTGTACCGGGCAAGCATCTGAAAATTAAAAAAAATCGTTTTATATTAAGTTAATGTCCTTTATAATTTTTAGATTGTTGATGTAAATTGACCGAGCATGTTATGTAGATTGGTCGTATATTGGTAATATCGGCTGCGCTTTTAAGTTAATTTGTTGTTGTTTTTATTTACTTTTATGTCGATTTATGGGTATGTCTATTGGCAGTATACGCCAATTTCGCTATATGGTATGTTTTTGTCGTTTGGTTATATATGTTAGTGTCAATATAGCATATAAGTTTATTTCGTTTGATCGAATATGTTCAGGTTGATCGATCGTGTAATTTTGTAGACGAATTTTAATTGTGTTATTTGTGCTAAGTTTGATTACAAATTCGTTACCTGGTATATTCAAAGTATAATTTTTTTTAAAAGCATGAGGTTATTTTATTTTTTGCAGCATGAATCAAAATACTTATAGAAAATTTTAGGCGACCCTAAAATAAATCGTTTGGCTATCATGAACTGGGTGATTTTAATAAAGCACAGTAAGCAGAAAAAATGGGGGAAACAATCTAGCTGAAACGTGTTGGGTTTGTAAACAATTATTTACGTATTTGGGACAGTTTGAGTTTCCAAACGATACTCAATATAAAAAACACTTCACCTAAAGAGGATACAACATAATATTTGAAGTTTCATCATTTCTAAAAAAAACGACCTTAAAAAGTATATGACTCTATGGTCGAAGTAATGGTTATAACAACAAAAAGAACAACAACACAACAATAACAAAAACGAGAACGTAAATTCGTTTTTCCTTTCCATTTTTTGAATTTAGCATACATTTTTCAATAACTATATGTAAAAATATAGGTAAAAATGAAAATATTATACGAAAGGAAATAAAATGTATGAATGGTCTACAAAATACCTAATAAATACTACAACCTACCACATCTGTACCCCCTTGCACTCCCAGAATGGCGCCAGTGTAGATCCAGTCCGGAAGTTCCGGTTGATTGCCTAGAAACGAGGCCAGCTTCTGGACCACACCTTTAATAGAGGGTGCTGTGTTGAACACGATATCTTTAGGCTGACCGGAAATGAACAGTTCGTGGAAAGATGGCGGCTGCAAGTTGAATTCGGAATAGCTCGACCCCATGTAGTGGCAGTAGTAGTTTCGGCTGCTGACAAATGTCGGCTGCGGAAAGTAGGTCGTGTGGTAATCCCCGCCTGCTCCACCACCAAGGGTGTCGGCAAAAAACGTGACGATGTCGCTTTTGTTGCGTCCCACACCTGTTCATAAAAAAACAGCTAAGATGTTACCGTTTATGTGTGTTGTTGTTGCTAGTGGTGATACTGTTGTTGCTTTTGATGCTTATGTTAATGCTGTATGCGGATATACATGTAGGTACGAAACTGTGTGTGTTTTCAAAGTAAACGACAAGCTAGACTAGTTATCTTGTAGGATTGAAAGTGATGAATCATATGTCAATGGGATGATTGAAATTCATGAGTAATTTCAAGGTTAAATTAAGGATATATTACATAGAAATGCCAATTTGGCCGATCCTGAATTCAACTGCAATGTATGAAGAATGAATATTTTACCTCTCATCATTAGATTGTAGGTGAACATGCTGTCCTTCAAGAGATTTTGTTGTCTTAGGATCGCAGAAACAAAAGCGTTGCAATGGTTTTCAACTAATTTACTAATAATAGGAAATATGGGGCATGTGTGCACATATACTTCACTTATAACATTTCACCGATTGACTCAACCGGACCTCGTACCGTAGTCGATAGAGCATCGGCTCAAGGTACTGGAGGCCCCGGGTTCGATCCTTGTCCGCGACATGTCAAAAGTCGTTAAAACGGTAGTGATATAGCTTCTTTGATAAACATCAAGCAACTAAAGCGTTGTTCCATAACTGGTTGGCCTGGTATCAGGATAATATGACTTGGTGTGGTATCGTGCCAGGTGTTCACAACATGCTATACCCAGTGAAGACTTCAGAATATGTATATATGGTTTAGGTGGACACCGTATCTAAAAAACTGAGATACTACTGGTGGATCGACACACCCAGCAAACAAACAAACAAACCGGCACATCTGCTTACGTTTCTGCCAAAATGTATCATCCAACTAAATAATACTCTTGGAGTCTCTACCTTGTTCGCGAGTCCATATCGGGTAATTTCGACCTCGAAGATTAAGGTAGGAAAACTGTTCTCCCAGTCCGTATACCTTCTCGTCCTGCTGAGCAAAGACTCGAAACCACAACCCGTTGAAACCAGTCGGAAGGTCGGAGAAGGACACCGCCAAGGGGTTGTCATCTGTACTTGTTAGAGTAATCCTAAGCTAAAGGAATGTACGTAATAGTATTTTGTCATTTTGCCGTTTTCTCCTTGGTTAAAACTGCTTTAGAACGCTCTAATTATAAACAGCCCCAGTCCTTAGTTACTGTTGTTAAGTTTCACAAGAAAAGCAATTTACTGTTTTCTTGTTGCTTGAAATCAACTGCTTAAGAACGCTCTAATTATAAACAGCCACAGTCCTTAGATATTGTTGTTCATTTTTACAAGAAAGGCAATTTCAGTTTTCTGATTGCTTGAAATCAACTGCTTTAGAACGCTCTAATTATAAACAGCCCCAGTCCGTAGTTACTGTTGTTCATTTTCACAAGAAAAGCAATTTACTGTTTTCTGGTTGCTTGAAATCAACTGCTTTAGAACGCTCTAATTATAAACAGCCCCAGTCCTTAGTTATTGTTGTTCATTTTTACAAGAAAGGCAATTTACTGTTTTCTGATTGCTTGAAATCAACTGCTTTAGAACGCTCTAATTATAAACAGCCCCAGTCCTTAGTTATTGTTGTTCATTTTTACAAGAAAGGCAATTTACTGTTTTCTGGTTGCTTGAAATCAACTGCTTTAGAACGCTCTAATTATAAACAGCCCCAGTCCTTAGTTATTGTTGTTCATTTTTACAAGAAAGGCAATTTACTGTTTTTGATTGCTTGAAATCAACTGCTTTAGAACGCTCTAATTATAAACAGCCCCAGTCCTTAGTTATTGTTGTTCATTTTTACAAGAAAGCCAATTTACTGTTTTCTGGTTGCTTGAAATCAACTGCTTTAGAACGCTCTAATTATAAACAGCCCCAGTCCTTAGTTATTGTTGTTCATTTTTACAAGAAAGGCAATTTACTGTTTTCTGATTGCTTGAAATCAACTGCTTTAGAACGCTCTAATTATAAACAACGCCCCAGTCCTTAGTTATTGTTGTTCATTTTACAAGAAAGGCCAATTTACTGTTTTCTGGTTGCTTGAAATCAACTGCTTTAGAACGCTCTAATTAT